>JAUTBV010147420.1:0-10880 GCA_032361325.1 Lepetodrilus fucensis | reverse complement strand
TAGAATCACCCCCACGTGTGAAATACATTCATATTTCTCTTCTCCTTTTGTACATACTATTCTCTATTTTGTGTTATATTATGTTATAGAAATATGTGTCATGTCAATATTTCAGGAGCGGTGTTTTTCCTAAGTTGGCATAACGTGTAGCCGAACCATTTCTATTGTGAATAAAATATGTTTAAACGAAATTACAATCGCAGACTCGCGATAAACAAGACTTTTGGTTCTGCAGCAGAATTTTGATTTTGGATACTGATATTCACATGTAGGTTTTGCAATTCGTCTTAAATTCATAATTGAAATTGGCCACCACATAAAATTGTATTTGCTCATAGTATCACTAAAACTGAATACAATTACCATATTTTTGTAACAACAAATACCCATTTAATGTAATATAATGGTCCAAATGAATTTGTGAATATATTTTTATTTTTATGTTAGCACATTTTGGGAAAACTTATAAAATTACAAAAGATATATTACCTACCAATGCTTGTTACCAGACTTTTTTTAAAGTATATATTTGTCAACTTTCATAATTAATATTGGAATCGTCAATTATAAGTTGAATATTGAATATAAACTATACCTAGACACTAGATCTCCTAATAATCTGATTCTGCTGCAACGTGGCAGGAAAGATCAACAAAACTTAGCTTCATCTACTACTGTATCCGCAATTTGCATATGTAAACGGTGTTGAAAGTTGCCTAGGTTTTCCCAGATGATAAAACTTTCAGAGCAGTCTACCCCACATGTGCATTTAAGCTAAGGTTTATTTCAGACAGATCTGATCAATAATAACGTTATTGTGCGTTGTAACAGAACAGAACAGAACAGCATTTTATTTTCAAGAATCATACATATTGATATAGTAACGCCGCATACAGCAAACGCCACCTATAGCATACCGGTTCATCCATAACACCATCCTCGAAAACACAGGCCATTATGACTACACTAATCTCCGTCAAATAGTGGCTTGTGTTTTCGAGAATGAGATAACACTGACTCACACATTTCGAAGTCATCATGAACATAATTAGGCCACTTTATTATGTGCACGTGCCCACAGGTCTTTGACTAGTTATAATAAAATAGTATAATATCTATCTATCTATATATATCCATGTAGTAAATAATATAGATAGATAGTATAATATTTTATTCATAATTATTCATGTACCTGAGAAGAAATGAAAGCAAAACAAGCAAATAATCGAACTAAAGAATATTTATTGACAACAATACAAGTATGTGTGTAGATTATAACCCAAACATGAACAGTTATAGTATTGAATAAATACACATTATTATTTCACAAATCTGTATCATCTTAACATTTTGCTTGTTTGTATGATCTGCTAGTTTACTACAGACTAGAGCAACGGTTGGTGACATTCTTCTATTTAGCATGCAATGAGGCAAGATTCGACATGATTCGGCATAATGCTGTTGTTTTGTTTTCTGTAAAGGGATTGTCGATTAAGAGATTAAGATTGAATTTTCATGATGAAATTATATTACTCTCGTATCTTTAGTTATACATAAACAAAACGTATGCTCCAAAACTAAAGAATAACCTGTGATACTATAAAACATCCAGAAACGTATACTAAATAGTATACAGTGTATGGCTAGTCATCACATAGGAGACAGTACACTACAACACCAGTCCAGGGAGTCATCGAGAAGGTCTCCCCACAAACAAATCATAACAATATGAAAAGATTTGAAATAGGTTTGAAAACCTCTATGTTAAAAACTGGCCGCATGGTGGTATTTAATAGTAGATAGACATGTAAGGGTTCATCGTAGCTATAATTACTTCCAGGTTCAAATCCAGTTCCAGGAGCCTGGCATCAATGTTCGCAAAGGTTACCTTTCTAATGCGATTATAATGGGATACGATGTATGTACCGTGGCAATACAGTTATATCCTTGGTCCGTCAGTGCCAGAAGGTGCTCGTAGGTTTATTGCAACATGCAACGCTTCGGATGTTGTGGAGTTCCCCTAAACTGACAAGCTGTGATTATAAGTGAAATAATCTTGAAAGCGGTGCTAAACTCCAAATTAACAAATTAAAATTAAAAAATTAAAATTAAAAAATTAAAATTAAAAGATTAAAATTAAAAGATTAAAATTAAAAAAAAAAAATAGTAAGCTTGCAATAGATGGGTGAAGGGCGTCAGTATTCAACGTAACGTTACACACCGAGGAAAACAAGAAGACTAGCAATCCATGCCGTGTCACGAAGTAAAATCGGTAGTAGACCTAGACCCTAGCTTGGGATAAATCACCAGAACAAACAGGAAGACCTGTGTGTTTCATATGTCGCTAAAATATTGAACGAATAACGGAATAAATCCAGCGATGTGTTGAGGTAAGGCTGATATCAGCACGGACCGGAAGTCGTGGATGTCTACCCCGTCTAATGATGGCTCCAGAGGTGCTCCTTACCTGGAAGAAAACACACAACGTAAACATACCATGAGTTAATATGTTGTTAGTCCTTGTCAAAGACGTTTCGTGGCAATTGTTCCGATTTGTAATGATTTGTAATGATTTGTTTACAATTTTTTAAATGTTTGCACTTCAAACAATTTCCCAAATTATTAAAAATCGGAAAGAAATGCCACGAAATGTCGTTGACGAGCCTCACACAATATCAGTTTTAATAGATTCAGTAATAAATTATATACATGTATAATGATTATTTATATAAGTGAAAAACTCTTGACATCCCAATTCAAATCACTGTATTTTTAACGAACCGTTCTGGTGCAGGTCCTGTTCGCTGCAGGATGACTGGGAGGAGGAGGAAGAAGATCCTAGCGACTCGTGACTATTAGAGTCCGGGAACATTCCTAGCTTCCCTGTCAACCAGTATGTGTGGACAACGCTCTTCATAAATATCTGCAACTCGTTGTCATCCTGCAGAGAAGCATAAGTATGTTTTTTGAAAAGTGCGAAACTTTGATTGTTTCCTGTCAGGTCTTTCTAGAAACCAATCATCCTCGATGAGTATGGAGTTTGTCAATCCAAAGAATAGTCGTAGCTATATAGAGCTTTGAGAGTCTTATATATAGTGGCTAGATCACATCTGCACATGCATATTGTACGGCATATCTATAGGCCATTGATGAGGTCTTTTTATACCCCTCTTCTGGTCTCGTTGCCATGGTTTCTTTTGTTTTAAGTGTACTTGTATATCCGGATACACGTACACTTTCTCAGGATATACAAGTACACTTTCTCAGAGAAAGTGTAGGTAATATCAGAAATGAACCTACACATTTTCAAAGCATTAATTCGTTCATTTCCGAGAAAGTATACGAATATCGGAAATACAAGTACACTTTCCCTTCATCGAGTTGTGCCCGAACCTGGGATCGAACCAGTCTGGTGTTCAAAACAATATCTTGATTTCCACAGCCGCTACCTCGGGACCAAACAGCTAACTGAAGATAAGACCATTCGTTTATCTAGTGGTGATATAAGATGGAATTTGGGACAATTTTAATGATATGTAGGCCTATGTATTTGATATCTGTAATCCGAAAACTACTTAATTCTTGCACTTGTACTATTTTCATAAGAAAAACTTATTTTTAAACAATTGTAAGATAGCTGGTTCTCTCTATATAGTAACCGCAAAGTAGTCGCGCGATTAGCATGAAGATAAACATAGATTAATGGTTTACACCACTAATATCCTTTAAATATGCAAACACTACTACATGTGCACAATAGTGAACGATACGCCAACGACAACTTACGATGAGGTTCTGTCTAAATAGCAAATGCACATAGCTAGCGCAAGTACTAACAAACGCTAACTTTCTTAAACTCGCTTGAGAAAATCTTATAATAGAAACCTATTACCGTAAATCACTCGATATATAAAGGAAGTTTAATATCCCAAATACCCATTGTTGCCTAATGGTGTGGTTTTATTGACGTAGTTATTACATTAAGTGGATCACCAAGGCATAGGGAGTCTGAAGTGAGTACTGAAAGTTACGTAATTGTTACGACATGGAAGATGAAACGAGCAGTGAAAAAAAAACCGTACGGGTCTGTCCTCAGTTCCATAGCACGATCGTAGTACTACGAGTGTCGTAACTCCTTAGCAACTCCACACAGGAGTTACGACTTTCGTAATGTTACTATCGTTCTTTGAAACATTAATATCAGCAATATCTCAAAGTGCGTTCAGGAAGTTGTGTTCAAGTCTTCGCTATATCTATCGCTATATCTATCGCTATATATATCAACAAGTAATCATACATTGGGAACTTTATCACAACATAAGTCCATACTACACAACTATATTTTAAAACGATTACCAAATATCTCGCGCATACGCGACTTCCGGAAATTATCCCGACGGAATTTTTCTCCAAACCGTCTGCCGTCCCTATTCTATAAGTCCGTCCAATTCTATAAGTGGAGGGTTGGTGTGCACAGGAAACATGATGTAGTTAGACCCAGGGGTCACATCAGTTAACAGCTGGGATAATGCCTGTCAAGATACATACTAATCCTGACAGTGTCGTGTATACAAACTTCAGATTACCATTCAGACCCACGACTTTCTCCTGACTGTCATAGTATTGGCTCTCCTATACGAAACGACGTAACCCCAAGCTAGCGTCAATCATTAGCACTGGTGTAGTCTACGGCTAATGTTAGAGTTAGGGTTAACTTAGAGTTAACTCGTTTCGTACAGGAGATTCATATGGTCTGTATTCACCATTCCTCTCTATTTGTCGGTGTCTACTACTACTATGATTGTAGATTTATTATACCGTTGCAGCTATTTCCGATCAGAACAGGTATAAATGAAGGTTCACGTATATGTGCCCCAGTGTTCATTACCATAATGTCTTTCCCACAGGCTCAGCAGTCGCCAGGGAATTTGTTTAGAAAACCCGGCAAGGCTCGGCCGAAACAAACATGTTGACAACAAGACCGCTTTTCTTGCGGACGTAAGCAAAATAGCTGTTCGCCGGGACCGCGTTAAATACCGGGGGATAAATTCGCCGTTAAAATGTGTTTCTTTTTATTAGTGTAAAGAAAGAAAGCAGTGTGGTTGTTTAGAAATGTAAGTCAATCATGTCGTGAGACGCTTGGAACAAGTTTTCGGGTTAAATAGTTTCACAGCAGGTGTAAAAATGAGTCATAAATGTTAGTGGTACTTTCCAAAGCTCATACATTGGCCGGCATGTTTTTTTAACCGGCATATTTTTATAAATTTTTGCCAATGGGAGGTCCTCGTTGACGCCACCATTGGAACGTAGGCCTAAGCTAGGCTTTTAACGCAGCAGCTGATATAAGCTGAGATATTGGCATGAGACTATCACTAGCGATGTTCTCGCGTATAATATTACTGGTATTTTCATTAATAGGACTTCTACGACGGGTTTCGTATCAGATGCTCAGCGCTAATATATGTCACAATAGAAGGTGACCAGCCCTTTGGCAATGGAACCGCTGGCATGTCTGGGTTAAGCTCATACAATACTATTTGTGTTAAGCATATGCACTTGTACTGCAAGGGTATAATCAATGTGCATTCGATGATTGTTTAAGCAATAATATACCGGGTAGTAGGAATACAAACTTAATTTTAAAATGGACTGATTATTTTTTTAAACATTATTCGCAGCAAAAAAAATGGTTTTCTCTTGCCGTGTTATGCTACTCGTTATAGTAGGCCTATAGTCTACTTTACTGTTAACAGTAGGCCTACTGTAGGGCTAGCATTCTAGTGTAATACTTCAATGTAACTCCAGGCAGTCCTCACCCAGAAAGCTACTTATCTCCCTTAGAAGCTTCCGAGCAGTATTCTCCCAGCATGTATCTAGCACTGATAAATACCGTCGGTTAAATTCTTGTCAATGAAATAGACATCTCATAGACATCGTAAATATTAATGTTGTAGTACAAGGGAAGTATGCTGGATATGCATGTAAATACACAGAACAGAAGCGGGGCCTTAGAACAGAACACATCTAGAATCTCGATTTAGTGACGCGTCATCGGAATGTAACTTAAATCCTGAGGTGGTTTGATAATTATAGACATTCCTCGAGTTGGTGTAATTATACGGCGGCTTATGAATGATAAATTCATTGTCTTTGAAAGTGTGTGTGTATGTGTGTGTGTGTGTGTGTTTGTGTGTGTGTTTGTGTGTGTGTGTGTGTGTATGTGTGTGTGTGTATGTGTGTGTGTGTGTGTGTGTGTGTGTGTGTGGGTGTGTATGTGTGCCATATACTTCATTAATATTAACTTATTTCTTTGCTAAAAATACAAATATATATAAATATCTCATTTTTTTCCTACCCTTTGCCACAGGGGACTGCTTAACAGAAACGGATTAATCATACTTCTTCAAAATTGGCAACACATGCAGTACACACACACACACACACACACACCACACATACACACACACACACACACAACACACACACACACAATACACACAACACAACACACACACACACAACACACACACACACACACACGGGCACCTGTGGAATGGCGGATGGCTAGTGATACGTTGGTTCCCTGACTTACACACGAACTTCACCAAGTGGAGTGTTCTCCGGACATTCTAGGTAACCTAGCAACACTTCTGCCAAACCTGAATAAATGTGTGTAATAACGTTGCAAAGCAGCTTTGTGGACATTCTATTGAAACATTTAACTGTCAATGCATTTAACGGTACTTCAGTAGTGACCAATCACCTCAAATGAGGTCCCGTGCATGTTAATAAAAGCATATCAGGATGCGCATCACATAGTCGTCGGAAATATGCCATTAAAAAAAGGACAATATCCGATATGATCATTATCACCTTAGTGTTGCCCGTCGAGTTGATGGCCAGTCGTCACGCCTAGGTGACAATATAACATTTACAGACAAATGTATGTATCGTTATCATCAGTCAAGGCACAGAATTCTTCGCGTATTAGTCATATTCGTAAAATATAAGGTCATACCAAATTAATTATCAGATTGTCATCCATTATTTCTAAATCAATACATTTATGTTTTGAAATGCATTAGTATCAACCAATAGGTAAGTAGGAACCAATTTGAGCCACTGGTGATGTATTATGAAGGGTGTTCAACAAGAATCAGTTTTAGGCCTTTCATTTTTGCATACCTTTTTCAAGTTTAGGTTTGACTGATTCGATGTACCTTCACTGTATAAATTACTGTAATACATTTCCTCGAACACTTCTTTGGTAAGAGGAAAATCAAAGAATGGCACACCCAGACAAATTAGCATTAGCACCATTAGTTGTGTGAAGAAAGATTTTCTTTGTGATTACGAATGTATCAATTCTCTGTAATTGTCCTACGAAACAATGTCCAGGAAGCATATGTATTGCATATCAGACAATCGCTATGCATCGAGTAGCCTACTTAGTTGTTGAATTACAATCATGTTTTAAGTTGCATTCAATCGCATTAACATTAGAAAGGAAATTGACTCTCAGATATTTGGACACTCTCTAACTTCCAAAAGAATGTCATAATGTTTAAGGAAGGAAATGAGATCTCATTTTAATTAGTATTACAATTATTTTTTATTAAGATAATAATTTAATACTAGTATTTTTAAAAGCGGATCCATTTACAGGACCGTGATAAGGGTATGAATAAAAATCTAACATATACCTTGTCGTGGCCTAACTGTTTCGGTGTGATGCAGATGGCGCTCGGCGCACGTTGTTATTAAATGATAGGTGAGAGTATACTACTTATCGGACAATCAAACCCACACTGTGGTCCTACGGTATATTAATAAGTACACTGAGGTCAGGTTAGATCGCAATCCTATATATATATCCATTTGGACATGTTTCCGTACCTCGCTCTACCATCAACATTAAAGAATAGTTGAAGCAACGTAAACATTAAAATAATGTAAATAAAAGTCAGTTATATCCTATTTTAAGGGTATACTAGTATATGATATGCATACATCGCACAGTGGTAATGTAGCTCTCGTATAGTGTCATATAAATTATATCAATGCAGTTCTTACATTATCCAAAACATCAACGTCACGGACCAATTAGTAAATACATTTATTTTGAAAGTGTATGGAGATTTGGAAATTGACTGTTCAAAGGTCATTTTAGATTTTTACAATGACCAAGAATAACTACGTGGCTAGTCTGCTGTTCCGCAGAATAATCGTAGCGCTACGAGAGTCGTAACTAAGCTAACGTAATGGGAGTTACGACTGTCGTAGCGCTACGATCGCTAAACGAGCCCCAGGGTGTCATTTCACGCAGCTCTCTTATCCACTAAGATACCTTTACGCTCTCTTTACCGATAGCTAACACACTACAAAGAGAGCGCTGTGGTCTCTTAGTGGATACGAGAGCTTTGTGAAATTACCCCCTGGATGGTATGGTGCAGGCTACTATATGTGCCTTGCTTCGCAATGGCAGGGAATGACGAGCTACAAAGCCATACGAGTCCGTACCCTGCATTCGCAAAGTAGGTACTACAGTACATGAATAGGTTTTACACTGGGGCTAAATATAAGCACATAATTAACCCCTGCACACATCAAATTAAATGCATGCACTATAACGGACAGTACACAGGTGTCCAGTTCGCATATTTAGGATGCCTAGGATATAGGCCTACCTGCGCAGTGTTTCTCTGCGCTCGGGACAAGGTCAGATGTTTTACTTCCGGTTCAAGTCCAGTCACGCTTGGACAAAGGTTCTTATACGACACGATCAGTCACGCTATGACTGTTTCTATACGTTCTATAACGAATAATTGAATCTGCTGAGGTGGCACTTTGTGTGTGTGTGTGTGTGTGTGTGTGTGTGTGTGTGTGTGTCCCACCTTTAGTTCCACGAATGTATGGCGCATATATACGATTCTATCTTAATATAATTACACACACCAAACAGCTTACTACACGAACACAACTGGATTATTGTTGGTCTCGGCTCTTCGCAAACGGTCAAAGGCTTTAGAATTGCAATCACAACGTGTACAAAATGTGAATATGCATGCTTCGGGGAATTAAATCCTGTGATACGAATGGTTTAGTTGGTCGTTAGACATGATGGGAAGGTTCCTCTTTCAAAGTCTGCATGTGTGTATACCTACTCCAGTTTACTATAACATTCAAAGTGTGCTTGCATGTATGTATGTACTATTCAATTATTTGTGAATGGAATTGTAGTAAGTTCAGGTATTCTAAATTTATCTTTGAGAGCAATCTAGGAATAAATACGTGGGGAAGACCTGCTATTCTAGGTCTACTTCCACGTGCCCAGGTGTGCAGGTGAAATGTTATGGATTAAATTGGACATTATTTGTGGATTTCCTTGCCAATGTTATATGAAAGGTAATATGTATGCAAATATATACTTCAACTGCTGCGAGGTGAATGCACACATAGACTAACACCTTAAGGCTACAAAGACCATAGATGGTGAATGTACCTAATGGTCATCAAGCGTCGAAATGGACGCTGTATATAGACATAGTATTGCATTATATATGTGAGAAACGGGTATCGTGCTGGGTAAGAGTTGACCGCTCGTTGCTAAATGGCGAAATCTGAATTCGTGGTCGTCGTAAAAATGGAAATGACCTTTCAGAGCTATCAATACATGATATACAGGGTGTCTGATGTGTGTGTAGTAGGTTTGCATTCATTTATCAAATGTCTCAACATTCTGAATGTATAGTTGACCAGTTGTTAATATATATTGATATAATATGGCCTATGCATACGCAAATGATGACAAATGTGTTTATCACGGATTTGATATGAAAGTTCGAGGTGAATGCACTTTATATGGTATGTATAATATAAACTGAATTGACCTACTTCTGTATATTGGGTGTTTGACTGACCATCTCATGACAGTAGGCATACTGTTACAATTTAACTTTTAGTTACATAACAGTGAGACACATACACATGCACGCATGCGTAGCACTGGAGAGAGAGAGAGAGAGAGAGAGAGAGAGAGAGAGAGAGAGAGGGAGGGGGGGTGGAGAGCGAAATGGAGGAGAGAGAGCGAGAGGGAGCGGAGAGGGAGATGGAGCGGGAGAGAGAGAGAGAGAGAGAGAGAGAAAGAGAGAGAGGGGTAGAGTGAGGTAGAGAGATAGAGGGAGAGGTAGAGAGAGAGACAGAGAAAAAACGGGCATACACATACACACACACACACACAAACACAAACACACACACACACACATACACACAAGTATACGCGCTCTCATTCACACACTTACACCTCGTCCTACATGTAGTTCAATCCTCTAAACAACAAGATAATACCACGTCCAATACACAGATTGTGTACGTCTTCGATCTGCCCGCAATGACCGGGTGACATATGTTCCTCTGTACCACGTGGCACGTCTTGACAGCGTCTCTGAACTGTGTCCATTGCCTGCAGCCATGATACATCTAGGTGCTCGTATGATGAATAAATAAACTGTTCTGCACCTGAGGATTGATTGGGAAAAGTGTCCAATTTCTCCCATGAATATCGATTTAGTCATCAAACTCAATAATTAAATGCCGGGAAATATTTTAGAAAAGGCACAGAAAACAATGAAAGTGTGTACCTAGAATACTGAATAAAATAAAATGTGTATGTGAATGTTAAATGTATACTCAACAAAAGTAATTAAGAGCCATTAGCCTGTTTTAACATTTAAATTTTGTGTCACATTATCTTGTGAACGAAGAATTTGCCAACGTTTCTATGTAGCCTTCAAGAACTTGCAGACGCACTGGAAAAATGTCCGAAATCTGGTACAAAATTTCATAACAAGTTATCTGCCGGTGCGTAATTTATTTTGTTG
>JAUTBV010147409.1:0-10881 GCA_032361325.1 Lepetodrilus fucensis | reverse complement strand
AATAATAATAAACATCTTTAAAAAGAAGAAAATAATACAATTATTAAACATAAATAAATAAATAAATAAATAAATAATAATAATAATAACAAAACTACTACTACTACTACTACTACTACTACTACTACTACTACTACTACTACTACTACTACTACTACTACTACTCTCTCTGGATGAAACTCATCCACTCCACGCCTGAAACATAATACAGTTGGCTGGACTGTTGCTGTACACTGTAGATTTGCATTGATTTTATTATGTTCTTCTTTTTATTTTATCATGCTTTTTATTATTATTATTATTACTTATAATGTATATATATTTTTCTGATTTTCACTTTGATTTCAGAAAATAAAATAAAAATATATAAAAATAACAAGCAATAATAATAATAATAATAATAATAATAATAATAATAATAATAAACATCTTTAAAAAGAAGAAAATAATACAATTATTAAACATAAATAAATAAATAAATAAATAAATAAAGAATAAATAAAATAGACTCAAGCTTAACCCTGCAGTTTATCCAAACCTGCATTGAAAGTGGTTAAATCAAGGGCACACTTTAGTCTATAGTACAGCCAGTGACTTCAGACCGGTGGATCTAGTCAGGAACACATTATTACCATTCAGGTGGAACAGCGCATGCTCCACCAGGTGTGACTTGTTCCAGTGGCCGAACCACAGTAGGTTCATGTTCTTGGTGAACGCTGGGTACTCGCGACACCGACGCTGGAACATCTGACCTCCCTTGCCCACCACCAGACACACGCGGAAGTTGTTGCGTACAGTCCTGTAGAACAACAATCAATAATTTATTTTGCTTTATTTGTTTGTATGGCAGCAGGCAATCTGCAATATCTGTAGTGATAAATGTTGAAGTAAAATTGCGAGCACCGGCTGGTACTGACAGACCAAGGATTATAACTGCATTGCCACTCTACAGACAGCGCAACCTATCAATATTGAAGAAGTTTCTACTTGTGGAAAATGTTCAGGAAAAAGTTGAGGAAGAATAAGCAGAAGAAGAGGAGGTTGAGGAAGAAGTTGAGGAAAGAGTTGAAGAAGAAGAAGTCGAGGAAGAAGAAGAGGTTGAGGGAGAAGTTGAGGAAGAAGAAGAATTTGAGGAAGAAGAAGAAGTTGAAGAAGAGGTTGAGGAAGAAGTTGAGGAAATAGTTGAAGAAGAAGTTGAAGAAGAAGTTGAAGAAGAAGAAGAAGTTGAGGAAGAAGAAGTTGAGGGTGAAGTTGAAAAGAAGTTGAGGAAGTAGTCGAGGAAGAAGTCCTACTAGAAGAAGAAGTTGAGGAAGAAGTCCTACTAGAGGAAGAAGTTGAGGAAGAAGAAGTTGAAGAAGTGGTTAAGGAAGAAGTTGAGGAATAAGTTGAGGAAGTAGTTCCTACCTGAGGAAGAAGTTCCAGGCCACGTCTCTGGTGTAGGTGAGGCCGGCCTGTGTGACCTCAGTGCGGATGGAGTTGATGATGGTGGTCTGCTCCTCGGGGGCGAACAGATGAGTGATGGAGCCGGACACGATGAACTCGATCAGGAACACCAGGAAGTCCTCGTCCTGAAGCTCGTCCTCATGAAGCAGCAGTATAATCTTCTCGCCCTGGAATCAAAGGAAGTCCAAGGAATTTTATCACCATTTACATCTTTTTCTTCTTCTATTTAAAAATAATAATTAATTATGTTTTCTTATATTTATTTTTCTTATTAATTATTTTAAATTATTAGTTTTATTTGTATTTGTTTATTTTATTTAAAATTTAAATGCATTTCATTCCAAACTATAGCTGCGTTTCTTTTGCCTAAACCAGCTAGGTTCAATATGCCCTGCTTTGGCTGGTTTGAGAGTATGTCACGTGACGGAAAAAGTGCAATTAAAACAACTCGGCCGACTTCCCTCCAGCCAATACGCACCCTTCACCAGATACTTGTGCAAGTCGGCTAGAAATTAGCCAATTGGCTTGCAAATAAAACAGTCTAGCCACAGCAAGTATGTAAATCAAATAGCCCTGACAATCCACATAATCCCCTGATACTGGTCTCCATCTCTATGCTTACCTTAGCGCCAGCTCTGGTGTAGCCGTGCACCAAGTCAGCCTTAAACTGGTTCATGGGCGTCCCGTTGGCGCTGGTGGTGGGGTTGATGCGGTATATGGTGTAGCCGCACATGTTGGCCGCCAGCTTCATCATGATGGTGCATCGTCCTGGACAGCCTTCAGACACCAGCACAGTGTTGGCGCCTTCGTGTGGAGACGCGATGGTCCTAGCCAGTCGACACACTTGTTCTATCACAATCTGGGTGGGAAAATATTGCATGGGATAATGTGTATTGATATATTTTAGTTGATATAAGAGTTGATAACTATATCCCTGTTGGAATAAGCCAGACCAGAGTTTCGAATATGCATAGAATGAATATGCTGGTCCACTCAATAGATGTGTCACAACATCACAATGATTTGCTTCGGTCGTTAATGTACAAAAAACGAGTGGCATAAAATTAATCTGTTGACAGAACATGCAAACCAGTCTTCTTCTGAATGTTGGTAATATTGTAAAACTGGGGAGTAAATTAGTGATTACAAAGTCTAACGTCGCCGCGGGAATCTTCGCCCATTTGTGACGATAACACATTTAATTATTTAACCATATGTGTTTAATTTAACCTCTCTATGCTGAAGGTGACTTAAGTTGCCCGATCACATGCAGAAATAGAACACTTTTATTTTATTCAGCAGAGAGAAGGTTAAAAAAAGAAGTTTAAAAATTAATAAGCATGAAAAACATGCCCAGAAAATTGTAGTGGAGAGGTACACAAAATCTACATATTTGTATGCACTAAGCATAATTCACACCATCACCAAAACACAACAGGAAGTGACCCCCAGACCGACCTTGTACAATGCCAGCTTGATCCGAGGATGTATCTTGTTGTATTCCTCCACTCCCCTCTCCATCAACTCCTTCACTGCCTTCAGGGACGACATGGGTTTGTACAGGTCGGTCTTCGCCTCCTTCTCAGACACGTGGGCGCTGTGACGCGAGTCGGTCATCCCCGCCGTCACCAGCCCGCTGTCCTGCTCTATCAGGTTGCTGAACATCGGGGCCTGAGCGGCCGTCACAAGCTTGATCTGGAAATATACAGCGATCGAAATTAACACTAGTCTGCTAGCCCGGGCCATTTCTCCCAACGATAAAGGTATCCTAGTAGGAATTTATGACATTTGTTAATTGTATCACTATTCGGGATAGTACCGGTACTGCTTTAAAGTTAGTTACTATAGCTGAATATAGAAAATTGATTTATCATGGGTAGTTTTGCTAAGATCCTAACCATAAAAACGGGTTCCCAATCCTTTACTGAAGGTTAAAAGAAATCCTAAATTTGCATTATTTTTTGGTGCTATATTTCAATTATTATTATTATTATTATTAGATCTATTATTTTTTAAATAATAAAAGTTGTTTTGATCATGGTTTGAAGAATGGATTCAATTCCAATTATTAATAATTATTAACTTTCAAAAATAATTTATTATGAATTTTAAAAATAATTTTATATATAGATATATACATTGTTTTGATTATGATGTGGGACAAAAATGGATTCATAATTGGCTATATTGTTTAAAATATTTAAGGATTAAAATATTTATTAAAACAAATTTAATTTAGCTTACTTTTTCGGCTCCTTTAGTAGATTAAAAATAGTCTTGTCCATTACAATCGACTTTAAAGATATTGTAAAATATACTATCTAATTTCTGATTACAGATCAAAGGTTAGATTTATGATGAACACATTTTAATTTATAGCATTACTTTTAGTACAAATTCATGCATGCTCAACTCAAAGATTTGTTCCCAATATGAAATTTGAGCTTGAGCATATGAAATCTTACTAAAAATGTTTCATAATCTTCAGAGCCCGTTTTAAGCCACGTCGACATGTTTAACAAAAGCAAGATGGCCGCACCTGTTCCTCGTTGCTGAACTGTTTCCGAACGGCAGTGACGAAAGCTTGTCGGAATCGGCGGAAGTCCACCTCATTGACCATCAGCCGGCCGTAAGTCCAGTAGCACTCATGTTGCCATAGCAACAGCATGTTGTTCCTGGAACAGTTTGGCTGCAGAGACAGACAGATGTTCCTGCCAGGAGAAACAAACGAACATGTGTCAGTGATGTTTTATAATCTCTGTAATCAAGAAAATGTAGTTTGTTTCATGTAAAGTTACTAAATATTATATACTAGTATATTACTATCTTGGTCCTGTCAAAGAAGGTATTCTGTGAGCTCTATTATCAAGTATAATAAAGTTTGTTTTATGTACAGTTGCTAATTCTACTAAAGCTATGTTCAATTGAACTTGAAAATATTGATATTAAATTCTTTTTATTTTTTCCCCCCTCCTGCATCTAGACATTTTGAAAATTAAATTCGGTAAAAAAAAGACATTTAGTTGGTCTGGCCTAAGAAATAGTCTAAAATTCAAATGAAAATGTCCAGATATAATTCTAAGATCTTCAAAATGTTATTTAGCCCACGGGTTACGGTTAGTAGGGTCAATGTGTACAGATTAAGGTCAGTAGAGCATTCAGACATAAGGTCAAGGTGGCATTCTGACAGTCAAGATTGAAATGGCATTTTGACCTAATATCAAGGTTAAGAGGGCATTCTGACGTAACATCAAGGTCAAAGATCAAGAGGGCACTCAGACATCGAGGTTAAGACGGAATTCTTCTGACCTAAGGTCACGGTCTAAGTTCAAGAGGGCATTCTGACCTAACATCAAGGTCAAGGTTACGAGGGCATTCTGACCTAAGGTCACAGTCAAAGTTCAAGAGGACATGCTGACCTGAAGACGGTGGAGAGGTTGCGGGTGGTAAAGATGTAGTGACATCTCTGGGCAGTGGGCAGGTACATCGTCCTCAGCCGGTCCTGGAGCTCCACAGTGACACGCACGATCAGGTTCACGCACGCCTTGATCGTGTCCTCGATCCTCACAATGCCCTGACCCTGAGGTCAAGAGGTCAAGAGGTCAAGGTAGGAATATGATGACAGCTGGTCTGCACACAATACAATTCTCTACGAAATGCTACATAGCGTTACAGTAGTCGTTCAGCCAACACATGTTAGTATTACAGTATTCGAATTAATAGGGCGTTCGTGGGTCATTTGAAAATCTGCAAGGTATCTGTGAGACTGTCTGACCCCCTGAAACTTACAGATTTTACCACCTTTAACATTCGGACTATGGAGAATGACCCCCTCATTATTTTAATTATTTCAACACTGTACTATGTAGCACTATTTTTTACTTCGGCTTTTGAGCCGTAGTGTTTGGTAGGAAATAGTAAGAAAACCCAAAGCATGAAGGGAATGCGCAAACCAATTTCCTGCTATTTTCCTACAAAATCATTCAGCCAGCCACTACATTGTAGAAAAGTAGCGTAGCATAATGTGTAGAATTGTAGTGTGTCCTGAACGCAGCTCTGATAACAATAAGTTCTGGTCAAAAGACATACAGTAGGAATAATCAGTGAAAATCAATATTGTATACTGAAATAAGACATTGAAATTTAATTTTAAAAGAAATAGTCATCGTTTATTTTATTTTTCTATCATTCCCTGCTGACAATAAGAGACTTTGTTTTATATGGGTACAGCATTTTATGGTCAGCAGGGAAAGCTAGAGGAATCTTGAGCTATATTAATTATTGTTGCATTGTTGAGAATATTATAATATTACCTGAAGTGGCCCCAAGATGATGAAACCATTTTGAGCATGATTTCATCCCCATATAAAATTTGACCTTGAGCATGATATCATACTAAGAACATCTCGTAATCTTAGGACTTAATTTTTTAACATACCAGAACTAAGAACATATGCATAGTGCTCAACATAAACATGCAAAAGCAAAAGATTGCTGCCAAAATTCCATCAAGTGTGTACAAATTTAATACAGCAGATCATTAACTCTCTCTATGCTGGAGACAACCGGAGATGCCTTAACCCTCTCACTGCCGGGGGCAACCGGAGATGCCTAGCTAAAGAGCAGTACCTATGCCTAATCCAGCCAGGAGAGGGTTATTAAGAGTGGCGGCAGTGCCTGATCCAGCAGGGAGA
Organism: Lepetodrilus fucensis; assembly: GCA_032361325.1. NCBI lineage: Eukaryota > Metazoa > Mollusca > Gastropoda > Lepetellida > Lepetodrilidae > Lepetodrilus > Lepetodrilus fucensis. Next base: position 4,744 of record JAUTBV010147409.1, on the reverse strand, counting down.
GGGTTAAAGGATATGCCTGCCTACTTCCTGTCGCAGACTTAGGTGTCAGACTGACCTTATCATGGCCGCCATGGTGATGTGAGGACGACACCACAGACTCGGGGAAAACAAAGTGCGTGTGCATCAGTGTGGAGAATATAGTCTGTAGTTCATTGCTCCTGTCAGACAGATACCACATGCATGGTGTACACAGTCAGATATGTGTCAGACAATACGTACAACATCAATAGCTATATAGCTGCGTGTTAAACAATAATTGTATCAAAACAACACTAACGGTCCTTGCACATCAGAGGCGAATTTTGAGGCGACAAACTCGCCATTTTATGTTCTGAGATAGAATCTTATAATTTTCTATATGCTTGAACACCAAAAGCGAAATTCGCAACGACAATTTTCGATAGAATCTTATGTTGTCGCCGATGATTGATGTGCCAATATTTTGCTTGCCTCTGGAGTGCAAGGACCTTAAATCTATCTGAAAATTGCATTAAATGTATCAGAACATAAAAATATAGTGTAATAGTGCATTTATCATTGATAGTCATCTGTATATCAAACACTACCTGCTTAGCTAGACAGTTGTCAAACAATACCTGCTTAGCTAGACAGTTGTCAAACAATACCTGCTTAGCTAGACAGTTGTCAAACAATAATTGTACAGCTAGCAAGACAAGTGTCAAATAACAGTTGAACAGCATGACAAGTGCCAAACTAGAGTTGTATAACCAGACAGTTGTCAAACAATACTTTTACAGACAGATATGTGTCAAATAATACAAAATTTAGCTGCATTTGCATAATGTGGAATAAATTACCAAGTGTATCATGACATAAAAATACGTGCATTCAAGATATACAGCCAGAAATGTGTCACACAACACTACTTGTATAGCAGCCAGCCATGTGTTAAACAACACTAAATCTAGCTGCTAATGCAACACTTAGAAGAAATTGCCAATATGTGTACCAAGATAGTTGTGTTTTAAGACAAATTTATTGCAAAGTGATAAAATAATAAAGAAATGCATCACAATATTAAATGACAACCAAAACAAATTATAATAGACATGTTTCGCTGCAAGCTACTAATAATGTATAATACAAGTGCTCTGACATTGATACTGAGCTGTCAATCCACATCCCTGTCTATTATCATGGAAAACCCTGTGACCCTGTCTATCATCATGGAAAACCCTGTGACCTTGTCAATCAGCATGAAAATGTCCCTGTCAATCATCATGAAAATGTGACCCTGTCAATCAGCATGGAAAACCCTGTGACCCTGTCAATCAGCATGGAAAACCCTGTGACCATGTCAATCATCATGGAAAACCCTGTGACCCGGTTAATTGTGGTAAGCCCTGTTATCCTATCAATGATTATGGAAACCCCTGCTATCCTATCAATCATCATGGAAAACCCTGTGACCATGTCAATCATGGAAAACCCTATGACCATGTCAATCAGCATGGATAACCCTCTGATCCTATCAATCATTATGGAAAACCTTTTGATCCTGTCAATCACCATAGAATACCCTGTTAATCATCATGGAAAACCCTATGACAGTGTCAATCATCAATGAAAACCCCCTGTGAACCCTCCTGTCAATACTTACCCTGGGTATGGACAGGCAAAGATGGCAAAGTGTCGCAGCAGTCTCTGACTGAGGTTGGGGACAGTTGCGGTGGTGTTGGGGTTAATGGTGGTCACGTAGGTCACGTTCTTCACGTAGCGCCAGGCATGGCTGCTGGGACTGTAGAAGCCACCATCGTCCAGATGCTCTCTCACCAGCTCCGTGGCAGTCTGGAAGCCGTACTTGTCAACCTGGACAATAGTTTGTTTTAATTTAACAAAAGAAATACAAAATTAAATTCAGGGCAACCCTTTAACCCTCTCAAAGGTGGTATTAATCATATTCTTACTTTTTTTAATTGGGGTTTAGAGTTGTTTTCAAGATTGTTTCACTTACATCACGACTTGTCAGTTTAGGACCAGGAGGAAACCCGCAACATCCGTAATGCTGAATGTTGCAGTATACCTGCGAGCACCGGCTGGTATTGACAAGACCAAGGATGATAACTGTATTGCCATTCTACAGACAGCGCATCCTATCAATATCGTGTCAGAAAGGTAACTTTCACAAACATTGATGGCAGGATTTGAATGCGGGATCATTGGCTCCGGTCCAAACGTTCTACCACTGTGCTACAACCCGCCCTATATGACTTCATGAAATGGTGTTCAGATCACTTTCAAGATCATTTCGCTCATATCGCGACTTGTCAGATAACGACAGGAGAAAACCTACAACATGAGTAGCACTGAGTGTTGCAGTGGACCTGCTGATAACTGATACTCCGCTGTCCATACCTGGGCCAGGTTAAGGTCATCGATCAGACACAGCAGTCTCTTGTTCCCCTTAGGGACGTACGTGCGGCCATGCTTCCATTCCAGACGCTCGTCTAGACGATCGTATAGTAGTCTGGCGCTCGTGAACCTGAAATGTTAAAAATAAAAAATATATATATACAAAATCACATACTGTATTAATATTTTTAATAATACTTTTTACCTGTTAGCATACAGTGTGAGCAAGAGCACCTCAGCTACTTCCTGATGTGATTAGTAACGTATGAATTAGCGGAAATCACTGTGAGGCAGAGGATTGTCAATCCATGTCTGTCCGTCCAACCATCTATCTGTCTGTCAGTCCGTGTGTCTGTCAGTTCATCCATCCATCCATCTGCCTGTTAGTCTGTCCATCCATCCATCTGCCCGTCAGTCTGTCTGTCTGTCAGTCTGTCCATCCATCCATCTGCCCGTCAGTCCGTCCATCTGCCTGTCAGTCTGTCCATCCATCCATCTGCCCATCAGTCTGTCCATCTGCCTGTCAGTCTGTCCATCCATCCATCTGCCCGTCAGTCTGTCCATCAGTCCGTCTGCCTGTCAGTCTGTCCATCCATCCATCTGCCCGTCAGTCCGTCCATCTGCCTGTCTGTCCATCCATCTGTCCGTCCATCTGTCTGTCTGTGAGGCAACTGACCTGTTAGCATACAGTGTGAGGGACAGCACCTCGGCCACCTCCCCGGAGCACACGGTGCGGATCCTCTCGTTGATGATGGAGGTCTTCCCACAGCCGTTCTCTCCCACCAGCATCACAGGTCTGCCCGCGTCCGACAGTAAGCCCATCAGATGCAGCAGTTGCTGAATACATCACACAGAACATTAATATTTATATAAAAAAAAATAATGATACAGTGCACCCTCGATATAACGCGGAAGATGGGGTTCATGACATACCCCCTGCGTTATAATACCCGCGTTATACAATATTCGGTATCCACGAATATAGGATATAGAATATAGAATATAGGATATAATGATAATAATGATACTAGGCACTTTTAACCCTCTCCCTGCTGGACTAGGCACAGGCACTGCTCTTTAGGACATCTCTGGTTGCCTTCAGAAGGGAGAGGGTAAAATGCAGAATTTTTAAAGATTTTGTTGGCACATTACCTCGATGTGTACGGTGTGTACGAAGGCGTCTGGGGGGATTCCCTCGTGGGGGGTGCTGGTGTATGTGGGCACGATGTCACTCCACCGACAGAACTCATGGGTTTCGTTGTCCACCAGGTAGTCGTACACCTACAGCAATAATAATAATAATAATAAATAATATAATAATAATAATAATAATAATAATAGTAATGATAATAATAATGATGATGATAATAATAACAACAACAATAAAACAACAATGATAATGATAATAATAATAATAATAATAATAATAATAATAATAATAATAAAGATAAAAAATAAATGTAAACATTCGTAAAATGGCGAGGTGTGGGTAGGTAGATAAATTAAATACATACGGTTCCATCCTCTGGGTAGTCGATGTCGGATTCAAACTGCTCTCTCCACCAACAGCTGAAGGACTCACGGTGCTCCAGAGCCAGCGTGCCACCGAATGCCCAGACACACGCGAAGTTGAAATATCGCTCGTACTCAACATCGCTCAGGTCGGGGTACGGGTTAACCAGTGTCTGTAAAACAATAAAACAATTTAGTTTAAAGTGACTCAAACAAAAAATTAATATTGTATAAACCAAAAGAACAGGGTAGCATGTCTCGAAGCTCTTATATATACTATGACACGAAACCATAAGGACTCTCTATATAAAAATCCTGTTAAAATTGCATGTAGTAGGAAGAAACATTACAATAGTAATTAAATTCTGAATAATTATATAAAAATCCTGTTCAAATTGCACGTAATAGGAAGAAACATTACAATAGTAATTAAATTCCGAATAATTATATAAACATCCTGTTCAAATTGCATGTAATAGGAAGAAACATTACAATAGTAATTAAATTCCGAATAATTATTATTAAAATCCTGTTCAAATTACACATAATAGGAGGGAACATTATAATAGTAATTACAAAAAAATAAAAAATAAAAATAAAGATTATGTTAAAAAGAAAATATCTACGAAAGTCGTATCCACATACTAACCACAGGGACTTGTGGAGCGGAGCCAGTAGATCTATGTCTGACTTGTCAAAACCAGTCAACAAAACATTTTTTACAAACGTAATAAAACAAAACATAAACAATATCCGTACGTTTGTTGGACTAATAACGCATCCATTTGCATTCAGTTATTAAAAACAACCCAATTCTAAATTTCATCATATTTCCATACACTGATAGAGAGAAGGGTTG
>JAUTBV010147398.1:0-10882 GCA_032361325.1 Lepetodrilus fucensis | reverse complement strand
GCAGGTAGTGCACTTATCGTTTTCCTTCCTCGCTTCCTTCCACACATACACACACGCGCGTACACACACACATACACACACACACACACACACACACACACACACACACACACACCTGTTTTATGCAGCTGTGCATATCAAGGTTGAACACAAGGTACAGATATACATCTCAAGGTTGAGTATATGGTCCAAATATGTACAAGGTTGCTTTAGGCAATACCAATTTTGGGGAACTGAAATTCGAACTATACATTAGTCCGTGATATTAGCAGAACAGCTTGGCTGTCATCCATGTACTCTTACTTCAGAGCTTGTAGCTTGACGACACTGTGCAGCCGTCTAGTAGACGATGCTGTGCAGCCGTCTAGTAGACGACGCTGTGCAGCCGTCTAGTAGACGATGCTGTGCAGCCGTCTAGTAGACGACGCTGTGCAGCCGTCTAGTAGACGACGCTGTGCAGCCGTCTAGTAGATTGTAGGACTGAAGAGATGGCATCAGATATACGATCTCTGTAGTAGATATAGGCGTACTAGGCAAGACCGTTCCAGAGGAGCTAGGATGGAACTATTCATCTTTATCATGGATTATGGAATAGAGGAACTTTTTATTTTGTACCAAGATTTGTGGAATGACTGGACATAGTTAATAGGACATATAGCTCATAGGTTATATGCCAGATCCCCGTTTCACAACGACTTCCTAAAATTAGGAGCTCCTAACATTATGACCAAGTTATCACCTCGTAACTTAGATTTAGTAGTGGATTAGATGTGTGACGTCGTCGTAAAACACTAGTTACGAGGTTATAACTTTTAGGACTGGTTTAGCAACGCCTAACTAGTTAGGCCGTCGTGAACCGGGGTTGCAGGAGTGTTATGTGACACTGACTGATCAGGCCCCCGTTTCACGACGGTGTCCTAACTAGTTAGGAACTCCTAACCCGAGTTATCACCTCCTAAAGTCATATCTCTTCTTAAATCGTCATCTAACTTAGGAGGTGATATGCTGGGTCATAACTTTAGGAGCTCTCAACTTTAGGAGGCCGTCGTGAAACGGGGGCCTGTGGAATAACCTTGCATTGTCGTTAGGCCTGAAGAACGGTCGGAAACTCAGTTTATGAAAGTGTTTTATAACGGGCCCATAACATTTGACTGAAATCACAAAAAGTATCTCTCTCTCTCTATCTAGCATACACCACAGCTACCTCTGTAGATTGTAAATATAGCTATGAATAACGCTCTATGACGTTGTAACAAGTTGAACCACGTAAATATTACACCTGTTAACACGTACAGTCAGTTTGCTACAAACAAAAAGTAGTTCACATAAAGAGTCTCATTTTCACTTCTAAATACTGTACTAGTAGATCATTAACATATACTGTACGGCCGATGCTACTCTCATGGAAAGCAATAACATAGCTAAGCTAGATATATTCGTGGCACCGACTCACTTCCGGTGAGGCCATTTCCGATTTCCGGATTGTTCAACTGAATGCAGTAACATGAAAGAAAGGAGATAACGCTCTCTCACAATAGACAGACTGTTGACCTGCAGCTGGTTTGGATAAATACTCGCATCACTAAAGTTAGTCATCTGACGGGCAACATGTGTGATAGGCAACATGCACTGGCAATATATGTGACAGAACAAGATAATGACACTTCGGCTTCCGTCCCTAATAACAATATATCGTATTTGCAAGACGCTCTATTCGTTTAAAGTTAGCGTGTCAGACTTTCTCTTCCTATTTACCGTAGCGTATCAGGTGCTCTCCTAATATTGCGGTGGCGTATCATAATTTCTCTTCATGTTAAATTAGCGTATTAGACGTTCTGTTCCTATTAACGGTAGCGTATGTATCAACTATTTTATAGACGTTGCCTTGTATGACATATCACAATGTACAAAATACAGGTATGTAAACTCGGCAATGACAAGATTCCCGAGGTAATGGTCTCTGCCCGGATCTACATTTATAATCACCGAGGAACGTTACATTCAAACTTCCTTGAGCATGACGTGGAGACTGACTGACTGTATTTAATTCACTGAAAATTTGGTATAGTCTGGCAGTGTAGATTATGCTGCGCCCGGGTCCTCGCTATTTCGTAATGCCGCCGAAATAATTAGAATAACTAGGGTAATTACAATATCTTGTACACACACACACAGCGATGTTGCTGTAGTTTCTTACACAGTTCACACATGCTTCTAGTTAGGTTGTTCACTGGCTAGGTACCGGCGCGCTAACACATCAGCATAAAACACTTGATATCGCCCTAGCCGGGGCAGAAAGCAGTATTATATCTGTGATGCAGACTGTGTGGCTATGATGGGTATAACACGTGCTATATACATAGACCATTATCTGGTGCATTGCAACACACTCGGGGAGTGACGTCATAGACACTGACCCGATACAATATTACAGATACGCAACATATTCTACTATGATTGTCTATGGGCATAGTTAAAAAATAATTGTTGATTAAAGGTTTCCATGAACAATTATATGTACGCGCGAAGATTGGTAAATCTGAACTACAAGTGGAATCTGTATCCAAAATAATACAGCTGTGTATTAGCTATATGCCACTTTCAGAATATATAGACTTCGATATTGAACATTTTTATCTTGACCTGAACCTTTTTAATACTAATTGGCCATGGCTCCGCTCCACGGGACTACCATAGCGCTATCAGAGTCATAACTCGCTGTACGTGTATCACTACGACTCTCATCACACTACGACAGTTCTGTGGAACACCACCCAGAGTCAGCTTCCTGTAGATAGGTCTTCAAGGACACTAAGAAGGATGCATTGACTCCAGTGGCATAGGCAGACCCAGTGAAGCCACTGAGAGTGGTAGGACCAGGTACTTACCAATGGTGGTCATCACGGTGATGGCGTACAGCAAGGAGCTGGCGAAGGACCACTGCATCTCTGCTACATCCGAGTCCGTCTTGCCGTCCCACCCGTGTTCCTTGGTCTCTTTGAACACAGTCTTCTGGAACGCCTTCAAATGGGTATCCACAATATTCGTGAAGTTGTCAAGACCAATCTGTGACAAACTGAGTTCCGTTGCATGCTGTAACATTTTATTAACCATCTTCTGTCGCGTTTCCTGAATGATTGTTTTCACTGTATCCTCGAAAGGACCCTCAATGGCCTTGAATACAAATCCTCCCATGATGGTGTAGGCTACCACAAGGGAGCACAGTCCGATATGAGAGAAGAGAAAAGCAGTAAATCTCTTACAACACTGTAAACACCTCTTCCTCTTCTCTCTCATTGTGCTCTCCCTCCGCCCGCTCAGTCTCTTCTTGCTACTCCTGGACAGAGGAGGAAGAGGCTCCTCACTCTGGATTGGCTCACCGGAAGTCATAGGGTCGAACCTTATTTGCTTCCTAGGCAGGTCAATACTGACATCGGGTTCAATGATCTCATCATCCAGAATATCTGTTTCCTTTATGTCAGCTAATCTACTGAGATTAATCTCATTTTCAAGGAGAAATATGTCCTTCTCCGATTCTCTCCTCTCCAACTCCCTCTCCTCCTTCCTCTTCCTCATCACAGTCAGACGCTGCTTGAGGAACACCATGGTTATGAAGGACAACTTTTTGGGCTTGGCCTTGGATGTCTCTGGTGCTGCCTCCTCATCAGTGTCGTCAGTCTGTTCAGGGGAACCCGGTCTTCCTCCAGGGACGTCGGCGGTCTTCTTACTGGGCTCCTGCTTCTCCTCGTGCAGGACCTCGTTCTTCTGCACTGCCACGATGTTCTCAGTGACATCCTCCTGTTTACCTAACTTCTTCTCTTCATCTAACATCGGCTCTGGTAGCATTGACGATATTTCTTTGAGTTTCTTCTTCTTCTCCTTTTTCTTTTCTTTCTTGTTATTCTTTTTTGATTTCCCAAACAGTTTGGATTTTTCATGCAAGTCTATTTCAGATGTTTGCGTAGATTTGTCATACATGACCTGTATTCGAGACAGTTCTTCCTTCTTTGCAAGTTCTTGTTTTAATTTCTCTTCAATGGCTTCTTCTTCAATTTCCTTCTTTCTCCTGAAAGACCTTCCACTTTTTCGACGTCTTCTCTGAGATTCCCGCCCCCTCTGCTCCAGCGCGGTGCTCATGTCCGAGCTGTCCACACTGCAACCGCCTTTCTGTGGGGACGCGGGGGACTTATTCCCACCTGTACTTCCACTTCCACTGGGAGTACGAGAAACACGTGCTTCATCTTCAGTACTAGACATCAGGTCTGCCGTCCGCCCAGGTGACACACTCGCGCTTGGTTCACTCACACATACGTTATCTTTCTCCGTCACAGGAACACTTTCTTGTCGTTTCGGAGAAAAAGTCCGTTTGTACTTTTGCTGTACACTGGTTCCCATCACAGGCACCCCGTTCCTCTCCCCGTGTCCCGGAGACGACTCCCCAGTACGTGGTGTAGGTTCACTCACAGCAGATGGACTCCTGTGATATTTCTGAGACGTTTTATCAGACTCTTCTAGGACTGTCTTGCCACTTCCGTCACTAAGTGACCGATCGATTAGTCGAGGAACACCAAGTTTATCCTTGTTTACTAAATCCTTTGACTCATCTACCTTTGCATTGCAATTGGTTTCTTTCCCTTTACAATCATTTGCACTTTTACGAACTTCAGCTGTAATTCCCTTGACAACCGATAATAAATCCGTATATGCACCCTTTGTCTTGCCATTTGTCACATGGCCATTTCTATTTCTCGGAGAAAGACTGCGTGATTTATCAGAAAGTTGACGTGTTGAAGGGGACATGGCTCTGGAAGTACTCAATGACCTTGTTGAATGAGGATTAGGGCAGCGACTGAGTTCAAGAAAGCGACATAGCGATTGCTTCCGCCTCTTCTCCTGAACCTCCAGTATAGCAGCGTGCCACCGTGAGGTCGCTTTGGAAGGTGTGGGTTTAAAACCGAGAGTTGGGATTTTCTTCTGACTTACAGTTTGCTTTCCAGCCACTACACCTTTGGTCGAGACCCTAGACCTCTCAGGCGACCTAACACGATGTTCAATTGTGGCGGATTGTTTATCTACACAGTCTCCAACTATTGGATCAGGCACCACTGTCGAAACTTTAGTCTCACACCCAGAAGTAATTTTGCTATTATTTAATGTTTTATCAGCAGGTTTCTCACTGTCAACGAGATTGGCAATGTCATGAACCACTACTTCAACCTGAGTCTGTCCGGTCTCGGCTGGCGAGTTCACAACCTGTTTGGTCCCATCTGCTTGACCTGCGGACGACGTCTGAGACGACGTCTGGGGGACAGGCTCGTTGATGAGCGTCTCGTCACTGTCAGCTTCGATACTCACTCGTCCAGGTTTTGTCGATTTCTGCTTTTTTGAAAACCTATTTTTCTTTTCCCTTGGCAACGTGACACTTCCCCTAACCAAGGTGCTTGCACTATCTAAAACATCTTTACTTTCATCAGCACGGGCTTCGTTAGTGTTATCACCCCGGGGATCTACACAGCTGATATCCGGAAGCGATGATGTACGCGTCCTCTCCTCTGTCGCTTCATCGGCGTCGTCCTCGGTGGCTATGTACCTGTCCAGGCGGGACAACATGTGCCCGGAAGCAGCCTTCCTAAGTCGTCTCTCTTTAACCGCGTCCCTCACTGTCATCCGCTTCAGCCGGTCTCGGGGTTGCTTTGTGATGTCGTATACTTCATACGTGCTGTCTCTGTTGCTGCTATAGGTGGAGTCTCTCTGACTGTCGTACGCACTGTCCCTCGTACTGTCGTAGCCCCGTGACTGTCGCTTGATGTCCTCGGCGCTCTCGTGTGTCTTAGCCGAGGACCGGACATCCAGCTTAGACAGCTCTGTCTCCGACTTACTCCGGCCACGGCTCTCGGACCGACTCTTCCGCTTGAACCACCCGGACAGCCGCTTCCTGGACCCGCTTAACGACCGAGACTTCTGTTCACGAGATGGGATGGAATGTTGGCGGCTGAGGTTTCCCGCCGTTTCTTTATTGTCGTCTGTTTCCGTGGGGTCGGGTTCCCCGTCAGACACAGCTTTGGAATGTGCTCGCTTTTTACGATTTTTACTTTTGTTCTTTTTCCTGGAAAGTCGCTTGACCTTCTTCTCTGTCCCCTTGTCTCCACCGGAACCTGCTCCTTGCACCATCTCTGCCCCGGGCTCCCCGCGCCTCTCACCTCCACTACCTGTGTCCATTATGACTTCACTGATTAGATCCACTTACTGGGAGATTACACAGTAAACTCGCACTCTCTTCCTCACCTTGCGGCGTGGTGCGCACACTCCCTTAACACGCACCATAGCCAACATTGAAACGGTAATTAGATTCAGTCGTTCGGAACATGCTATAATACGTACTATGTGTTATTTCTCTACAGTTGTCCTTTCTATTGGTGCAGGTATTGCCCACTGACTGACACTTCGTTACCATGCTCGAGGTATCCAATACAGCCCGCGTGCCTCTCAGTGCACACAAATAGTACATACCTGTTTGATCTGGCTCTGAAGGTGGGAAAACACAGCGAATTTCAATTCAAGATGCACTGGCATTAATATCCATACCTGAAAGATTTCGGAATATTCCCAGAGAACGTATCCCGGAGCAAGGTGCACCGCGGTGTAAGTTTGGCACTGGCACAGGCGTGCAGTCAGTGAATGTGGAACTCTTCCATGTACCTACGTACACGCCGCCAGTGGAGAGCTGGGGATTGGATAGCCAGGCTTTCAGAGAGAGGCCAGGCAGTGGTAGTACCCCTGTGTCGGAACTACGCCAGGGAGCTACAGTACAGAGCCACACCACAGAGCCACCCGTGTCTGCTGGTAGCACCTCTCTCAGCGTGCACACATATCCTGCTCAACACGTGCGGATATCCTCTCACGTCTGTTCAAGTCAATTTGTCAGAGATTCAGAGAAGTGAAAATAGATTAATTAAACGCGACATTAATTGCATTTGATAAGATTTGCTCTGCATGAAAGTAACAAGATATCATGCAATTATAAACACAATCTTCCCTCACTAATAATATGCATTTCTTTTCGAACTAATCTACAAGTAGGGCCTACACTTTAATGAAAGTTTAATAGTAATCAGGTTTTAGATAAAAATGTTCCAATATCCTGATTGTCCTGATGTATACAATTTACCTGATAATTGGTTCTCCATACTTGTAGCAGCTATAGTCGCTAGTCAGGATCATACACACAGTACATGGTTGTGGAGATACTGTTTCCCCAGTACAGTGTTCATGGTTGTGCAACTGTTGTGTTACCAGTACGGCGTATCTCTAAACATTAAACATTATTATGCATTTACTACTGAATGTTGCCAGTATACCTGTACAGTGAACAATAATGCTGCCAGTATACCTGTACAGTGAACATGAATGCTGCCAGTATACCTGTACAGTGAACAAGAATGTTGCCAGTATACCTGTACAGTGAACAAGAATGTTACCAGTATACCTGTACAGTGAACATGAATGCTGCCAGTATACCTGTACAGTGAACAATAATGCTGCCAGTATACCTGTACAGTGAACAAGAATGTTGCCAGTATACCTGTACAGTGAACATGAATGTTGCCAGTATACTTGTACAGTGAACAAGAATGTTACCAGTATACCTGTACAGTGAACAAGAATGTTGCCAGTATACCTGTACAGTGAACATAAATGTTGCCAGTATACCTGTACAGTGAACATAAATGTTGCCAGTATACCTGTACAGTGAACATGAATGGTCGGGATACGGGATACTGTTTCAAGTACTGAATACATTATACATGATTGTGCACTGTGCTTTTCTGCATGTGGTATTAATTTTGCAACACGAGTACGGAACATGCACAAACTGAAGTATAGGTCTAACGTTCGTCACAACTACTTATTACAAAGGGAAGCAAGCACAGCAGAAAACAATAATCAGTTGCAGGTTGTTGTTATCTGTGAGACTGCCCGTAGTATGGCTAAGTACCAGACATATAATGTCAGTTGTGCAATGCAATACGAGGTTAACGCACCGTAAGACATTCCTAGGTTAGTGTCTCTTGTGTGTACCCACTCCTTGTTGATCACACTCGATACTCATCTTACAGCGAGTGGTCCTCACGCTATCTGTAATACGAATTGTCGTACCTAGATATTGGTGTTGGGCTCGTGTAGCTACGTATAGAGCCTATTTTATTTATGCCAGGCCCGATGCCATCTTCATATCTGCGGACTTGCACATAACGTGTGTTGTATTAGCAATCATCGGCAACATTTACTATTGCAATCTGTTACAATTATAAACCTATTTCAGTAACGTTCTATATCAATACGCTATATTCGTACAGAGGTTTAAAGTAGCATCGTGTCCTAAAAGGGGGAGCGATATTAATATAGGATCCTGATTGTCAATACGCTCTCATAATATATTTATTAATGTCTTGTCAATATTGTCTTGTTTGCACTTTCATGAGAATAACTATTGTTTAAACCAAAACAAACGGCGACGATTTATATATTTATTAGGCTCATGATTAATTATTTAATTTACTTTGGCTAAGATCTAAAATGTATCCATTAATACTGATCTTCTTTCTCTATAAAATTTTTACTATTGGAACTACATGTACATGTAGTTAATAAACCAAACGTTTTATATTCGAAATAATTTATGAAGCCTGTGCCCACATGTGCTGTAGAACTACATTATTCTAGTATGTATACTTCCCCAGGATAGCAAATGCAGTGAGAATCACATGTACATGTATTATACACGTTTAGAGAAACTTGCTGACATAAATACTAACGATGAACACTTTTTAACAAATTCTATATTTACTTACATAAAATCAATAATGACATATATCTATACATTGTACAAATAAGAGGCTTCTTTAACTTGAACTTGTGAACCGAATAATAATACTTGATAATGTTGCAGTAGTTTCACTTCTTTTAGATGTAGCCTACAATTTGTATGACTTTATATAATCAGGATTGTTAACACAAAATCTCATATTATCACGTATATTTCATATGAATTCTGACGATATGGAAGCTATTTGAATAGTTGCTATAAAGTATGTAATGTTAAATAGTTGGTAATAGTTTGACATCAAATCTACTTTTGAAAATAAAGTTTACGAAACAGTTTCTCCTTCTGAGATCAAAATCGTACTCAATCATATGTAGTTGAGCACAATATGTGAATTCAACATGACATCGCAATGAAAAAGGAAACTTTCGTTACCCCAGGGATGGATCATACAGAACTGTTACTAGGGGAACCTGGTGCTACAGATATAATACGGTGTTCTGGTCATGTTGTTTGTCAACAACATTATACATCGCTGTATGGTAATTCCCACACGCATTCTGGGTTAACGGAAGTATTAGGACTAATGCGCTGACATATTGCGCAGACAGGAAGGCCGTGGATTGGACAGGTCATCAATCGGAGGAATACACCGCGCTCTCAGCATTACTGGTCTTCACTTCCGACTAGAACCGACTTGCAATATTAAAATCCTTCCCCGGGTAAAGGAGCCGACAACCAGCGTGTGGATGCGTACTAGTATCTTTACATCTTCTATGTTAGAAGACATTCTCTCACGCCTCCAATGAGACTATAACGGATTTACTATAATCCTATCAAGACGATGGATAGTCTAATGTATACAGGTTTTGGACTAGTTCATTCGCTTGACATACCAACAAATCATGTTTGTACTTATAAAGAAAACCTGTTCACTACAGCAAGCCCCCGGTATAGAACTTTACTTGAATCACCAGTATAATCTTCCGGTAAAAACCTGAATAATGGTCGTGATCATTTTGGATTATTATATTAAAATGCAATAACTTGACATAACTCGAAGTTGTACGACTCGGTATAAAGGGGAAACGTTTAAATTTGCTTTATTTTGTTTTCATTTAGTGACTCAATGAACATTTGTGTGTGTATATATTATCGCGAGTAAAAAAGAAATACAATACAAAAATATTGAAAACCAGCAGGACATGTGGAACAAATGTAACTTGTTGCCCAATACACTTGTCTAGACAACTGAAATGTACATTCTTTCTGGTAAACCATAACCATGAACTAAATTGTATGTCAACAATCCGTGATTGTATGCGTTTAAAATACAACTTTAGGAAACCAGAATGGATCTTTAGTGTACTTGTCAGCGGACATTATCTTCGCTTCTTCCATATACTAGTAAATAGACAAAGGTGTATGAACAAAAACACATTTCTAGTCATCTGCATTTCAAGATTATTTTGTTTTGGCCAAGTGAATACTTGCTAACAGATGTTTCTACTTTCAATCTACAGTTTCTAGTAGTACAATGATCTCTAGCTTATTATTTATAAGTGGCAAAATAAAATACCTTCTCCAATGAAATATCAGATATGGATGTATTGTAGGTCCGCTTCATTTAGTGAAAGTTTGGATTTATTTTATGTTCAGTAGAATAGATAGGATACTGACCGAGCTTTCATTTCGTATAAGATTTATGCCCGGTTTTGAGCTGAAGCTCATCTAATACAAAGATTATTCCTAAGTGCAAGATATAGACGATATCTAAAGACACTCGGTTAATAATCTATTTTTATGTGTTTACCATGTAACTCTTGTTCCGCCATTGGAGGCCCACTAGTTCTTAATTCAGCTAATAGAGAGTTTTAGTTTGAGGTTCAACTTACATCTTCAACGTACAATGTCACGTGGAAGTTGAAGGTAGACGTTGAACCTATTTTGCACTTTAGTTGCAAGTTGAACGTGTTTTTTTCAGACTTCTAAAACCTGCCAAAACAACTTAATACTTCGTTCTCATTCCTCGCACAACACTTTTTTTAATCAATGAGC
>JAUTBV010147387.1:0-10883 GCA_032361325.1 Lepetodrilus fucensis | reverse complement strand
CCAGCTTAGCTGATTTCGGCAGACTGGTCCCTCCTTGGGACGCATTTGTCTCACAGCATGGAGCTGGAGAGCGGTGTCTTGCTGTGGTCCAGTATTTCTATGTTTATTGAATGCACTTTTACGACTTGCATTTGATAGAACACTGGAAGCTGCGCAATACGACAGGCTTGTTAGACGCCTTAACCTATAATATCCTGTGTGGTGGGCGTATAGTCTTCCGTAACTCCATCAATTGTCAACTAATAATGATGACATAACTCTAGATTAAATATAGCTATTTCAAGGACTTTTTGTTTTCATTGTGGTGGGTTATTTGTTCCATTCTTGTTTGTTCCATTAATGCAAGGTGATACGTGCGGGATATACATCGTATATCAAACACGCCAGCACGACCTTATGTCCATCACCTTGACAAATACGATCTTCTGTCCATCAGACTGGCCACTACACTTCCCTATCACGCCGGCTAGAGATATTAGTGTTTATACGGTAAATGTTATCATTGACAGCCCGTTGGCAGCCGCGTCTAGAAACTATCTATAAATCAGCTTGCATCTACATTGTTGAATTTCTATGAAGATCTTGCCATAAGTGCAAATATGATGGTTTATTTGGTCAAGATAACTATCAGTAAACAGATACCGTTATTCTTAGTCGAAGACGCAACGTAAGACGTAAAAGTAAGGATTTGCGTATACTTTTCCGAGGCTATTACCCCTAATTCACTGTAGAATTAGAACAGAGATAGAGAGTACAGCTGCTCTATCGTAACACTAAGTAGCATCAACACTCTCGTGTTTAATGTAGACTGGATTAGTACTTAAATTATCTCTTCTATATTTGAACATCACGCTAAGCACAACGTTATGCCAATAATTAACTAATAAATGAAGTATTAATAAATGAATGTGAAGATAGCGGAAATCATCTCAATACGTTGCCCGCATACCACAATGTAATGTCAAACAAACTATTAATCTAAAGACTATTAACTGACACATACTAATTAACGCTGTTTTTGTTCAACTAGTTTCCTAAACACGTACTTTTAGTTTGAAATGTCATTTTTTAACGTGTACATAATATGTAATTTACACCGTCTTCTCTGGCAAATCATAGTTGGGTTGTATTTCTAATTAACTTTAAAATAGCATCATTATTTTCTATTTCGAAGAAGTATTCATAGTAATTATAATAATGATTACATTTCTCAGTTGCTTACATTCACATGCAAATTCCATATTATTAATAACCATACGCTAATGCCAAGCTTAAGATAATATTCAATTATAATATTTTACACTCGCCTTTAAAGTCATAATAAATCATTGTTTCTATATTAAGGATCCCGGCGGATGTGTCATTGTTCTAGCATGCCTCCCCCACACTGTCAGGATAATGCCAATGATAAAATAGGCAGAACGCATTGAGTACATATCCGTATAATCAGTTTATTGACGGAAGACTTATAACGTGCTTCCACCAGGTCAACACCTTCTTAGACACACTCGTGGTATGTCTGTTTGAATAGCCTGCTACCACCAGCATGTATTAATAGTCAGTCGGGGAGGAAGTGAGACGTCCATGTGAGCTCCTTAACACAGGAGACGGAGAACTAGACATTGAGTCTCAAGCAGGGCAATCTAACATCAGCTTTGAGGAACATAGTATATCATTTATAGCTAAGCGCCAGTTGATCTTGTATATTCTATAAGAGAATCGGTTCAGCCAAGGATATTGGTAACACAACTAGCTATGATATTAAAATCATGATACACCTCATCCTCGAACACGAGGTTATTATGACTACACATAACCCCCGTCAAATAGAGTATGTGTAGTCATAATAGCCTGTGGTTCGAGGATGGATACACCTGTAATTACAACTGAAAGTAATAATTGTGCTGTATACTAGTATATTGAATTTCTGATATTATATGCATTACTATTTCTGAAACATGGTCTTGTCTCAGTGAGTGAGTGAGTGAGTGAATATAGAGTTTAACGTCGCTGCGGGAATCTTTCACCCATTTGCGACGACTCTTGTCTCAGTCCCACATTTATATTTCTAAGTAACAAAAAAACACCCGGCTCATCATATTCAATGATATAAAGTAGAGACGCATTAACTATCCCGCAACACGTTGGCCATTTGAAGACATCACATCTTGAGTGTCTGTAACAAGATGGCCTTACAGTTATGGAACGCAGAAGACGATTCACACACAAAGAAACATACCAGTAGTTATTTCGAAGGAAACATGAGCCGTCATATTACCATTTCGTCACTGTCATATTGACGAATACACAATTATTCTGGGCATAGCAGGAAGACAGGAACTGCAAAAAATTCGCTGATTACTACAATCACGTGCAGAGAATGCATGCGCATGTGCAGTTCAAATATCTTCTGTTTTACCACACACATAGAACATAACATACCTTTCTGCGATACGTAGTGTAAATCGTTTAACTTAACTTGGTCGATTCGGTCTGAAAAATGTCTGCACTTAAATGTAATGCGCATAATTTCAATGTGACCATACGCCAGTGACATTGTTCGTATTGATAGCTTGCTCGTGTTAATTTCGTGATTTACAGTATACAATATGTGTGTAATTCTTACTGAATTCAACTAGTAAAGGTGTACGATCTGAATTTGGCAATACAAGTATTAAGGATGTCTACACTGTACATATACTACGTTCACACAACAGCCAGTGAAATGCGTATGTTCTTCTATTCAGTGTAACTATAGAACTAGCACGGTCAGTGCTGCCACATACGTTGTAGAAGATCCATTGAACATGACATCTCAGAACGGTGGCCGTGTTTGCCTCGCTTATCGATATCATATTTAATGGCAACTTGATATATAATCGGACAATACACTCCCTTTCCAGACAGGATAATCCTACAGGACGAGTGCAAGACGAGCACAGGACATAACGTGTATAACATAATTATAATCAATTGTCGGAGAGTGCATCCTTCCATCGTCAGGCGGACCCTTTAACATGGCACCGCAGGCCAGACATGAAGTAGGACTCACATTGATTTTATAAGAATAACTGCGCAACTGTGTAAAACGTTGTCTTCAAGCTACACCAATTAGATGAGCACATGGTATACAAATATTCTCAAAGAAATGTATCTGAATTTAATAGGAAGTATCCATACATAGATATTCAAACGGACTATATATAAGTACAGATTTCAATGTACGGAGAACGCCTCAATTGAACACATTGCACTTTTATCTGCACGTGTTGAGAAGAGATACGTGATCAGTTCTCTTGAAGAATATACGGTTGAATCAGTCAAAGTCCGCCAAGCCTCAGTTTCTCTGTATTCTATACTTTCATACTAATTGACATTTAACGCAGCATTGGCCGTGTAATATTTCAATCTAAGTGTGATCCCTCGTCCATCAGGAATACAGTATTGGCACGTTTGTTGGAGGAGCGTCTCTTTTTGAAGCAGCATGAGTGTCACACGGTATTCAAATCTTACGTTAAATTGTTTCCTAAAGGGCGATTTAAATTGTTGGTTATTTCTGCCTCGGTCGCCGTCTCTCGGCTTTGCTGTAAGCTATGGTTTGGACAAATGACTCGGCAGTTGACAAAGAAGCAATTACGTGTTGCGCTGGGGCGGCGGAGTAGGCTAATGAAGCAGTTAGTACAGGCAATAGTGTCTTAACACCAATTTGATAGCAGTAGTTTAGCTGGGCAACATCTCAAGCCTGTATCCGTCTATAAAAGCCAGCAATTGATTCCCTCTTGATGTGTTTGGAATATTCCGATTCTCAAGAGACAGTTTAACCTTAACCAAACTGGAAATAACATTGTTGCTGTTAAGTAACACTGCACGGACACACACAACATAATGGAACAAGTGTGACGAGGAACCGTGTGTGTTGGTAAGCGAGGACGTCCATACTGAGGGCTTGTCACCAACATTCTCTGTCAGGGGACATCAGGAGAAAATAATAAATAATCAACCTATATCTCCATCTTTGTGTAGTGCTTCGGCTTGTCAGCCACTGTGGGGGTTAGTTCCAATCAGTTGACTGTGAATGCTAGCTGTCACACCGAGCGTAATACTGGAATTTGGAAAATCCCTACTGAAGTTTAAAGCACGTCCATGGTATTGTATGTTGTAATGAAGGTACAATTCCGGATACGGAATTAAGACAGACAAACTACACCCGCGTAAACTTAGTTATAGAGAGGTTTTAGAATCTGACGGTAATTTGTGAAGTTTAAATTAAATTAGTCAGTGAGACAAACAAGATGGGAGTCACACATTGGAGAACTAATTACTGCATTTTTTATTTTTGTGTGTGGTTATTTTAAGTAAATGTCCGACACTTGTAGAGAAAACCACATTCTAATGCGGCGGAACAGTGACCAGTCTAGTAGGTGTGCATGTAATTAATTACTAACTCAATGGATATTAGGTTTGCAAATTCATACGCGTTATTATTACTACATTACGTGACGCACACAACTGACATATAATGTGTAATTATTGTGTTCCCATTAGCAATGCCACCTTGTCAATTATGTGTAGAGGAGTGATGCATGATTTACTATAAGTCATTACTATACTATTATATACCCATTTGATTATGATAGCTGTCCTTATGTTGTCGTACTTGATAATTGATTTCACTAAGAAGTATACAGATTTTACAATGATAGAGCATGGCATGATAAGACGTACGTTGTTACAATAATGTATAATAAAATAGAGATCAATAAAGCGCTACATCCAGTAGAGGGCTCTTGAAAATAATAGATCTTCAGTGTTCTTTTGAAAGCAATCGGATCTTGATTGCTTGATGGTAAGCAGAACAACATAGGTTTTCTTCAATGTTCTGTCGTATATGTTGCTTTCCTTGATGTAGAAAGAACAAACTACAACTGGTTCCCAATTCTTATTCCGCTGAGCTTGATGCAGTTTGATGATGTTTTCACTGTAGATAAGAGCCAATCCATGGAAATAGTAGTCATTCCATGGAGTACTTTATACACAGTTTGACCACCACTACCACCACCACTACCACCCCAGTGGCAGCTCTTCACTAACTCTGTAATAAAGTTGCTTCTTTGAGCCCTAAGGAATTTTCCAATTAAAGTGGAAACGGAAGACTTCCTAGTATACATATAGGAACCCTGGAAAAGTAATTAAACTGAGATAAGATCTAATGGCTGGATTTCCTTGGTGAACCAATGCTACACATCTACTCTATTCTAACGTGTCTTACATTCTAATTTCACGATAAATCACAAATAAACAAGAGCAAATGATATGAAACCAACTGGAATACGAATATTTACGAGTGATGTGGTATAGAATCTCATGTTTACTACATCAGTGAAAGGATATCACGCAGTTAATTATCGTGGCATGTTTCTTATGATGAATCTGGCGAGTGAATAAGTAAATTGCCACACACCATGTTCAAATGTCAAGTTAAAGATTGACTTACCAGAAATATAAGATATTCCTGATGTTTTATTGCAGTTGGGGTATTAAACATATTGTTCAGTGGTCTACCCGGTATATCATAGTTAACATTAGTGACTGCACTTATAGTATAGTATGTAACTAGAACATGCCTATTATACAATCATGTGTGAAATTGTGCTTCAATTAAATTAGCTTCCATCTGCAGAGACAGTGTCGCTAGAAAAAGAAATGCAAAATCGTTCCATTATTCCTAATTTAAGCATTATTTATTTTAAATGTTGTTTTATCTATAGCATGTGCATACCGTTACTCGTTATACATATTTCCACACTAATGTAAAGACTCCTAATGTCCGCTGAATAGAATATGTATATAACATATTTACATACATGTAAATCTCTACCTTAAGGGAATGCTGTGCACTATTATATGTTCAAGTATGTAGTGCCTGTGATGTGTTTTAAACCATCGGAAATTGCCAGACACGCAATACGATGCTTTATACATATTACATGTGAAGTGGGCCGTCACGTAGACTACTGTAATCTTTTATTTAGAATGTATGTCTCCTAGTTAGTTCTATAGGACTACAATTGTCAAAGTCAGTTTGGGTTATTAGGCGTATACATAGTAGCAAGTTCTCGATAACATAATGTATACGACAAGATTGTTATTACATATACAACTGTAATATACTTGCATTTTGAATTATAGGAAGTTAACGAGATTTGGAGAGAATAAAGTTCTTGAATACTGCCAAAGACAGTGGATATAGTTGCTGAATGGAGTGATCTCTCCCCTAGTCTCGTAATTTCACGCTCAGTGTGCTTTGATATCGCGTTGGTTTGTACATAAAACAGTTACATTCAGTTCTGAGTAAAGACAAATATTCATCTCCGATACGTCCAATTGGGTTTCAGTGAAGCAGGTTCAACCAGTTTCTTTGCACTATATGTAGGCCCATTGTTATCAATACAGTGGTCGCCTTTAATATTTTAGCATTATTATTTTGGTGAACATTGGTCGCAGTCGTGCTTCGTAGTGTAAATGCTATTGAGTGCACATAATCTGGAAAATGACACATTCTGTTTAATGAGTCAACAATGTCTCGCGGTGATATCAATAAACAAAGTATTAATGGAAGACCTGACTCGTCAAACATTGCTCTGTTCTAACTGAGACTTCGTCAACATGGGAACTCTCCTCAGTGAGCATACCCCAGATTTCTACTTAAGGACTGACATCATGTATTGTGTAACTCCTGATAGATTTGTTTCATGTTTATACCATACGTTTCTTGATATCATACTGCATTATCTAATATGAGTATGCGGCTTTATACCATATACTAATACGTATCTTCTCATCAATAAGGACATAGTCCAATGTGTAGATTAAAAGACATAAATTAGTCCTAAAATAACAATGAGAGTTAGAACAATATGCTAATCAGTCACATCGACTTTGAAGTGTACGATTAGTATCAGCTTCTTTTCAAAATGATAATTAATTAATAAAATACGACATCTCTAATTAGCTCTGTTAATGGACCTTTCCGCTATTTCATAAGTAGGATCTGTTTGATTTATTTGATTATTTGGTTTCAGTACCAATAAAACGTCTACTTTGTACCACGTGGCGAATTAATTGCAAACCTTATATCTCTCGAGTTGGTGTGTAAAGTGTAATTGTAAGGTAACTCCGCCAGTAAACCTCCTACCCTGTAATTCCGGGGTAATATTACTTTAACTGGCAATGCTCAGTGGAATGCCAATACCTAAAGAGTCGCTTTGATGTCCACGTTAGCCAATCGATCTCCCACCACAAAATGTAATATAGTTGTCGATAAGGAGTTGGCATATTATCTCACACCTCAGAAAGCAGAACTTGGTGACGACAAATATTTCGTAATCTTGCCAAATCAAATTGATCGAATGATAAGCTCAGGATTTGTGTATTGTGTTGAGTGATCTCCTGAAATTAATAATGGATTTAACAGACAATTGTATTATTCAATAGTAGAGTAACATTTGTTAAAATATTGGTTGTTCTGTAAAAGTAAGAAATATTTGACAACGGTTACGGTTACTGTGTGTGTGTGCCTGTGTGTGTGTGTGTGTGTGTGTGTGTGTAAGTGTGTGTGTCTGTATGTGTGTGTGTATGTGTGTGTGTGTGTGTGTCTGTGTGTGTGTGTCTGTGTGTGTGTAAGTGTGTGTCTGTGCGTGTGTCTGTGTGTCTGATTCTCGCTGCACTTAAACGGGTTGTTTTTCATACACATAGATCATTCTACGTGATGGTAATGTAATACTAAAACTAATGCTTACTTCTTATTGTTACATATACGTAGTCTCCTCAAAGAAGATATATGGATAGTTTTGCTCTCTTAATATTCTACTTAAAATTCGCAGCTTACGTCATAACCTATTTCACATCTGCTTTCAATTTCTATAAAATTAACATGGGCATGATTGTGTCATTACTGTGAGACGCTGGAACATATAGTACATGGTATAATGAAGTAGTCTTGCAAGCGACTCTAAGCCGCAATTAAAAGCAAAATTACAAATCCACTCGTGCATGTCTTGAAAATAAATCACACAAGAAAAATACCAGACTAGATATTCTCCAAACACCAGCCATTATGACTACACTTAAACTTCCGTTAAATATTTGACCGAGGCCAAGTGTAGTCATATGTAATGGCCAGGGTTATTGACGGAGGTTAAGTGTAGTCATCATGGCCAGGGTTATTGACGGAGGCTAAGTGTAGTCATAATGGCCATTGTTATTGACGGAGGCTAAGTGTAGTCATAATGGCCATTGTTATTGACGGAGGTTAAGTGTAGTCATATGGCCGGGTTATTGACGGAGGTTAAGTGTAGTCATCATGGCCAGGGTTATTGACGGAGATTAAGTGTAGTCATCATGGGCAGGGTTATTGACGGAGGTTAAGTGTAGTAATAATGGCCATATACTCTAATAAAGTTTCCTCAGGCTACACATCGTGTGTGCAGTCTATAAATTAAGAGAATTGTTTGTTTTCAAAACAAAATGAAATCGTAGACAAGGAGTCGGAGCGGATATAGCACGGCATTTCTTTGACGAAATTGCTTCATAGACATGTATTGTATACATTATTACATTGATCGGCATATGATAGAGTAGATTCTGCGATCATCAATGCATACCCAGACACAGTAATGATAAACTGAATAATAGTTCATCAGAAGTAACTATTTAATATTTACTCTCTCCGTCAGTTTATGAAAGAGTCATTCAGAGATTAATAGCTTCGTTGAAAAATTGATGTCGAATTTGAAATCAGCAATAGAAAATATTTCTCTTCTATTATGCAAAGCTGAATCGTTGAAATATAACGAGTCCTCTTTGTAATTGTTTCTCTGCAATATACAGGAACTGTGGCGCCAATGTGGCGTTGATTCAATGCTGGAAGGAGACGTTCTACAAAGCAACGTATTCGACAAATCGGTGTATGTGGACCTTCAACGACCTGGCTGTATTTCAGAAATACTGGATAATATTTACTAGATATGAGTAAAATAGTCCGCGATATTGGCATGGCATGTCAAGTTAACATTAGATATTGAATTCTACAGAAATATGGAATTATAAGTTAACATTAGATAATTGACTTCTAGTACTACGGAAATATGGGATTGTAAAACAACTTGTGATGTCACTTAATTTAGGCAATACGCTTAGTTCGAAAATGTCTCTGTCACCTAGCAACGAATGGATACCCAGTAGGATGAGATTGTCATGTGAATGGTGATGGTTGTAACGCAATGTCAATGTATCAAATGGTTACCATTGTTACCATACTATGATACTGTGTTCTACGATTGCACGATTTAATGGATTGACATCTTCAGCAATTGATATCAATATCAGGTCATATATAGAATACGCTAAGTGCGTCTCCATGTACTCGAGAACATAGAGTTTGTCTTGAACGTATCGACATATTTACGAACATATATTCTGCCAATATCTTCTCAGCAGTCTGTCCTTGTCAAATGAACATTCCACTGATTTCCTTTAGACAGTGTTGATGATTTTCCGATACAAATACGTTTCATTACACATCTATACCCATGTAAATAGTATCATTTGATGAAGAAAAATCAATTCGTAATAGATAATAGTCTAGGTACATATCCATTTCATAGAACTATCGAGGTGTTATGTAGTATCTTATCCGCTAAGAGACCATAGCGCTCTCTTTGTAACGTATTAGCTATCGGCAAAGAGAGCGATATGGTCTCTTATTAGTGGAAGATAGATTCATGAAAGGCCACCCAGAACTCGTTGTACATGTTGTACACGCGGCGTTCTGACTGTCGTAGCGCTACTATTTGTTCTATGAAACAGGACATGGACGTTCAAAATTATTGACGATTTTACATTCGACTGTAAAAATTCATCAACACCTATAAGCACGTTCTTTCCAATACCAAGTATTCATCATCTGCTTTTGCTCATGCACGTCATGATCTTTATCTGTTGCCATTTTCTTGTCTCAATAAAGAACACATGTTATTCAATTGACGTGTATATATGATTCTATTCTGTGCAGTTGCGTTTAGAACGAGAGTTATGTAATACCGGAACATTACTTGTATAATACATTGAACGCATGAAGACTTGCATCAAGAACTGAAACTAGTCTGGAATCAAAGGCACCACTCTAAAGCCAAGTATGAGCTCGTGGTGAAGGATGCTACTTGGCCACGTAACTCTGCTCGTATATAGTCAGGATCAATGGACTTCTACTGACTGTCGTCGATAATTCACTCTCAATATTCAATGATCTCTTACTAATTGACATTTAAAGGCATATTAACCGTGTCAGCCTCTAGCTCGAGTGGCTACCTTTGATACCACGTCACTCATGAATAACATATTGCTATCGGTTAGGTAATGTAGCTTTAAATCCAAATAACAGGGCTGTCAGTTCAGATTCGAACACGACGTGATGCTGTTTTCTAAAGGGCTATTTAAGCTGTTCTGTGTGTACCTTGTTCGTAGTTTTCAGTTTGATAGCTTGATATGTGACGCCATCGTTGGTCATTTGGGAGTAATTGCGTGTTACTGTGAGACGACATCAAGGCTAATAACTCCGTTCGGTGTGGCACTGGTGTACTACCTCCGGTGTGATAGCATGAGATTAGCTGAGTCACATCGCACGCCAAACCAGATGTCCGCAACAGTATCCAGCAATTGATTCTCTCCGTGTGTTCGTGTCATATTTCTAAAGCTCTAGAGACGGGTTAACGACATACAAAAAAAATAGAAGTGTTAGTGTTGAGAAACGCGAAACTACCACACGCAGAGAGAGAGAGAGAGAGAGAGAGAGAGAGAGAGAGAGAGAGAGAAAGAGAGAGAGA
>JAUTBV010147376.1:0-10883 GCA_032361325.1 Lepetodrilus fucensis | reverse complement strand
CTACCGAATGAGCCAAAGGGGTAACCCCTCTGGCCGAGACCAGTAGGAGCATCTTATATCGCACCCGGCTACATATAGAAGATGTATGGAGCCATAATTTGACTCTGGTGACCTCTCTGGTCTGGTATTTAACTGCACAAAGATCTCTGGTCAGAGCCATAAGTTGTACGGAGCTATAATTTTACTGTTTTGTTGTGAGCTGTCTGTTCTTTGTGATGTATTGGAGATGTATGGAGCCATGATTTGTATGGCGAGTTTGTCACCAAAATATATCTGCCCCGTCTTGTTTTGTCTAAGGCTGAGTGAATCAGTGAACATTACAATGAATCCCAACTAAACAAAGAATACTGTAAATCATGAAATTAATGCGGCACTAATTTAATGCAATCTCTAGATTTTAAACGTAAATGTGACACCAATAAAATGTGAACGGTCATGATGCCATACATGTTTTCCTCCAAGTCTTACCTTTAACGCGTAGCAATTAAATGTGACAATACGGCAGTCGCATTTTTCGCATTAATATTCTGCTCGCATTAATTTAATGATTTACAGTAAACATAAATTGCCAAATTAAATCTGTCTAATCGTTTGTCTTGTTCTGATCGTCGCAAATGGGTGAAAAGATTCCCGCAACGACATTAAACTCCATATTCACTCACTCTTGTTGTTCTATCTGTAGCTGAGTACATCACATCTCTGGCCAAGCTGACGTACGAGACGTTCGTGAACGCCATCAAAGAGAAGTACAGTCAGCTGTACTGGGGAACTCAGCTCATAGACAAACTGTTCCACATCATCAACAGTCAGCCCACGGGGGCAGATACCAGGTGAGCTACATCATATGGTTGGTATGGTTGTACAGATACCAGGTGAGCTACATCATACTTTAGCATCTCTGGTTGTACAGATATTTGCTGACATGTATTTCAGAGGGATCTGGCCCTGAAATTATGAAACTTTTTAAGTATGATTTCATGTTCAAGCAAAGAAAGTTCTCTATGCACATCACATGGTAATATTTTATTATGTAGCTTGAACTTGGTAAATTGTTAATTGTGATCTATTTTAAAAATGTAAAGACATGAATCTAAATGTTTATTTTTTATATTTTTCTTTATGTAATATGATGTTTTTGAGTCATATGTGAACATTTTGGGATTTTGTTTGGGGTTTTAATAATTTTAAATGATTCTCGCTTTCAGATCTGTATCCCAGAATCCACCTGTACCACCAACAAGAACTTCCTCTTACATCGCAACCGAAAATCTACGAGATCGGAGTGAGATTCGAACTCAAGAATGGAGGGAGAGATATCATTATCGGAACTCTGAACCGAACGGTATACCTCAACATGATAAGAGAAATTTCACTCAGCCTTCTCCGGTCAATCCCAAAGCGCGGGAAAGAAAAATCAGCGACAGGATCGGCAAACATGACGACCTCATGGTGCGGAAAAATGACACTTTGCCGAACAAACCACAGATTGTGACTAAAAATAGATGCAGTCCACGTGGAAACGACCTTCAAAGCCAGAGGCCAAGGTCAGCTGTGCAGCCATTTGTGGGGTTAAGTGCATTTAGCGAGACATCCGATTCGACCGACACGGAACAACGAGAGAAGAGACGGAAATACAAGAAACGATACGAACTAGACAGAACCAAAAGCTCCTCCATGCATAATTTGTCTAGCACCGGAACTTACAGCGTACCGGAAAACCGACAATTAGATCTTTACGCAATTCCCATCACCGGTGACTTCATGTCTCAAGGGGAGATGACTCCAGTGAACAGAGGAAATCATTATCTCGACATACAATCGGATACTTGCAATGAGCGATTCTCGGATAATTGTCGACAACGAGATTACGTCGTCGACAGAAATCCGAACCACTCTCCTGCTTACAGTGAGCGATCAGTGCGGACGTCAAAGCGGCCAGATATACATCACAGCCGTTCAATTCAAGAGAAATACCCGGATAAACCTAATCAAATACCAAACAGAAATGCAAATTCCTTATCAGCAACTCCAGTTCAGAATGTTGATCCCTCATCGAGAACGTCGAGTGGTAAAATGGAGGAATACAAATTCAATTCGTTACCTCGAGATGCATTTAAGAAACAAACACCTACTCCTTCTCAGAATTCCTTCCCCGTTCAGAAACCCACTCATTCACACCAGCCAGTTCTCGACAGGAAACAGGAAATGTCGCAACAGGGAATTCGCAATCGAGATAAATCGGTTGTGTCATTATCAAATATTTCCGCCGTGGAAGTGGTCGATGGGTCAGACAGTGAAACAAACTTTCGCAATAACGTTCGCCGAACTTCAGCCAAGATCATGCAGCAGACGAACCCGGATCGGAATTCATATCGCGGGAACGGAGGTGTGAAGGAAAAGGTTTCGCAGATGAAGCAGAGGAATTCGTTGGTGAAGTCGCTACGCGGATTCAACAGGTCGGCAGGGTCGGACGTCAACTCCTCAGATCAGATGGGTCAGGTGTATGTCAAGCAGGGACAGGTCGTGTATCATTGGTCTGGAATACAATTCAATATGTCTGCAGTGGTGACATCATTCATGGAGGAAGTGGTAAGAAATTGGATTACGAAATGAAATGTGAAATAAATAGTAAATAGTTCCTATTATGTACTGTCACATTTAGGTGAGAAATGTTCCCACTATTTGCATAGAAGCATCAACATTTATCTCAGGTTATGATTAAATTGTCACATGTGAACTAAATGTCGTTGGTTATATGTTGAATATTCTACAGGATCAGATAGAAGAAAGGAAAGATTTACTGGAACAAAGACTAGCGTCTGTGAACCAGGAACTAACTGTGAACAGAAAAGAAAGAAAATCATCACAGAAATTCTACAAGAAACTAATGGAACTGACATTAAAACCAGAAAAAGGTACACACCACACACACACACACACACACACACACACACACGGACAGACACACACACACACACACATACATACATATATAAACCATTAATATGGAATTCATTTAATGGTATAACTTGTTTATTTTTAACCCTCTCCATGCTGGTGAAACGGATGTACTGTGCTTAATCCAGTAGAGAGTTAAATATTAACAGCAAGCTAACAGTATCTCAGGATAGTTAGGGTTAGCTTATCTGTCTCACATAGAACTCTTAGCTATTCCATTCAGAGAAAATCTTGTGTTTTTATTACAGGTGTTGAACAGAAGAGTAGCCAAGTCCTAAAGAATCTGTCTGAAATGACGAAGAAGATTCGCTTCCTCGAGCTCTGCAAAACCCATTTACAGGTAAATGTAGTGTATTGACAATGCTGTTCAGCATGAATTTGGTGCATTATGAACAAACATTCATAATTATTATTATTTATTTATTATCATTATTTATTTATTTTAATTAATTAATTAAATATTATTATGTTTTTATTTCTGTATTTATTATGAATTATTATTACTAACATTATTCATATTTAATTTATATCCATTAATTAATATGAGTCAGTTTATCCGTTTATTTCTATGAAATATTTCCTGCATTAACTATTCCTATACACAATAGATGGAATATAGTCACATGAATGGTTTTCCCCAAACCTTTTTCTACACCATGTAATATGTATCTTTGTGCTATGATGTGTGTGTATACATACAGTCTTACAGGATGTGAACTTCTCTACAGAGGAATGTCAATATATCCTGTTCACTTACTACAGGATGCCCATCGAGTTCACCCAGTGCACTACACTACTAGAGTCTAGACTTGTTGTTGTTGTTGCCTGTATTCAGTGCACCGTGTTAATAAGTGCATGTACTCTGGCGATTTTATATTGTATACATTCACCTTGTACAACCCGTAAATGTAATAAAATTACCTGTAAGTGTAAAAAGTTGCTTACCCTTAAATTTGAAAAGATTACCCATTCCCAGTAAGTGTAAAAAGCATTCTTGACTGTATATCTAAAAACAAAATCGAACCGATTATGTAAAAAGGATTCACCTCCCATGGATTTATGAAATGTTACTCATTAAGAGTCTAGTTCCATTCAAGACATATTTCAAGCAAAAATATTTTATTAAATTTTGCCCAAATCAGGCTCAACATTTTATTTGTAGGTGATTTTAGTGATGTGTACTGTAATACATTTAGTAGTGTGTAAAGTGTTCCTTTTGTTTGAACACAATTTGAAGCAGACAGGACAGGCAGCTAGGACAGTTAATGTCCCGAATGTCACTATGAACCTGGACATGTACTGGCAAAACTGTCTTATTATGACTTATATAACCAATTCAAGCATGTACAACCAATTCACTATGAATATTATGTCCCCCATGACCTTGAACTGACTCCAGTACAATGACCTCTGACCTCTCTTCAGATGCTGCTGATGGAGCTGTACGGCCTTGACCTCTCCTACCTGTACAGTCTGCAGATGGTAGCAGACAACAAGGCCCTGGTCCTACAGCCGTACACTGATAACCCCGCCCTGCAGTTCCAGGGGGTCCGGGAACCCCACAGCGGCTGTGAGGTGCAGGTCCTACATGCAGGGGACCCCAAGGGGCTGATGGCATATCTGTTTACATCGTGAGTCAACTTCTGTGTTTGTTGGGACCGTGTTGATCTAGGAGGATGTTTGATAATACCTATTTATTGCCAAATTATTGTTCTTCAATTTTCTAGCTTTATGTAATAAATATATGAAATATTTTAAATAATCTTGAAACCAGCTCTAAACGCCAATTCAAAAACAAAATGATCTATGGTCTATGATATGGTCTATGATCTATGATCTATGATCTATGATCTATGGTCTATGTTCCAGCTCTGCTCTGAGTGTGGGCTACATCCACCAGTTCTTCTTCACGTTCCGATACTTCCTGACTCCAGAGCAGCTGTTTGACTTCATCAGGTCTAGATACGTGGCAGCGTGCAGGTAAACACTTGCAGTTGTCTCCCTTGGTGCATGGTCACACCATCTCTTATTGAGGCAGTTGTTGATAAATAATGTTGTCCAAGCATGGTAAGATTGTCCATCATATTATATTAAGGCAAGATGTCAAATTATTTGTCTACTGGTAATTGCACTGAAGACCTCTGCCATATATACAGCTTATGGTCTGCTTCTACATACTGCATAATACCAGTATATCTGGGTGCGATATAAGATGCTTCTACTGGTCTTGGTCAGCAGGGTTACCCCTTTGGCTCATTTGGTAGAACATGTTACTCACAAACCAGAAACTCAGGTTCGAATCTCAGAATCGGCAGTTCTCTGGAATGAATTAGACTTTCATTAGAATTGTCTATTAACCCCTGCACCACCATTAACTCTACAACTGATGAACTGATTGTATTTTCAGAGCCAGTCCACCGGATGGTAACATTGTGCGAGTCATGCACCGGGCTGTTGATTTGCTGTACTACTGGCTTGAAGCTTTCTACTCCATAGACTTCCACAACAACAACACACTCGTACAGAGATTAGAAGCATTTATTAGAGAACATGTATGTACTTTTCTAGCTGTCATTTAGATGCCTTAATGAATACGTTTCTAGATGCCACTGAATAAAATCAAAGTGTTCTATTTCTGCATGTGATTGGGCAACTTAAGTCACCTTCAGCAGGTAGAGGGTTAAAGAACAGTGCTTGTTTATAGTCCAGCATGAACTTTGTTCACTCAGTATAGCTCATTCCTGTGAAAAACATGTATTCATTCAGTTTTTCTTCATGAACCTAGGTTACTTCAATGGATTCTGATACTGGTGCCACATTACATCATTTGCTTCACTTGTGCAAGCACGGACCAATTCCAGAGTTGCGGGGAGCAACTATTGGAAAGTCTGACGAGGGTGAACGGTCAACTTGCTTTGTTCACCTAGAAACATCCAAAAAGGTGAAAATACATTTCCATGTAAAATATTGAATTCTCCTGCCAACATTCTCACTGTGGTTGTATGGTGACAATCTGAGTGTTTTCACATCTAGGAGAACTGTTTCAGTTTCATGTTATGTGTATGTTCAATACAATGGCACTTTACTTACTCACGCTTTAGATAGGACTAGCTTTACAACCAAATGGTGGTTGTATCAATGTTTGATAGATGGTTATGTCTATTTGAACATTCAAGATTGTATGATTCAATTTGTATCATGATAGTCCTGGAATTAATTTTTGCTACATGTAGTTTTAGAATTCAATGTTGTCAAATTCTTTGCATTTAGAAAACAAAATCTATATTACGGTAGTACATTATGTTCATGAGTAGATTCTATCACTAGTGATGAACTAGATTCTATCACTGTTGTAATACTCTTTACATTAGAACACTCACAATTGATATTTGTAAAATAATGTAGATCATGCAAACACTTTGTCTGTGTATCTCTAAAGCTTGATGTGAACACAAGGATTATATATGCACTCTTCATACACTATTGTCTGCGTCCATGTTTGCCTATGTTTGCCTATGTTTGCCTATATGTCTGACTGGCACTTCCTTCTCATCTGTATAGAAAACACAAGCTGAGTTGATTGAAGAGGTAACGTTTTTCACCGTGTGTCACTTATCGTGTGTCATTGTGCTTCTTGTCTGTCTCTATGTAGTGTGTAGTGTCTTATAGTATTGCTGGTGTCACATGGCGTCATATAGTGATGCTGGTTTCACATATGGTGTCATATAGTGATGCTGGTGTCACTTGGTGTCACATAGTGATGCAGGTGTCATGGTGTCATATAGTGATGCTGGTGTCACATATGGTGTCACATAGTGATGCAGGTGTCATGGTGTCATATAGTGATGCTGGTGTCTCATGGAATGTTATTTTCATGTTGGATGACATGAGCTCATTCTGAGCTCTATACCAATATACTGAGCTATCCTACAAAATCACACTGCTTATTTTGAAATACAAAAGTAATATAGCACCAAGAAGCCCCAAGATTACAAAACTGTTTGAGCATGGTTTCATGCTAAAATTTGATATGAAGATACCGGTATGTGAACAAAACTTTAGAGTTGAGTATGAAATCGTAATGATGTTTTTCTCTCGTAATCTTGGGCCCTGGAGTTTGCAGTTATTAATCAAATATGTATGTGCAGATATGTATCAATATATTTAATTTATACATTAATTAATAGTGAAGTATAATAGTTAGTTTCAACAGTTAAATTTGATTGTTTTTAGGCTAGTGATAGTTAAAAATAATAATTAAGTGTAACAGTTATAAGTGCAATACTGGTAGTTATGAGTGATAGTTAAGTATTGTACTTTATTGTAAAACTATAAAAGACAAATATTGATTTGTGTGAAAATTGATGTAGTTGAGTGTTGTCTTGTCCCAAAAGATGTTGATCTGTTGCCTTGTACGTTAAGTTTTGTGATTACAAAAACTAATTAATTTAATTTCCAAATATTAAGGAATTAACCCATATTTTTCATGAATGTTGTCAGTGGTAATTTCTGTGAAATGTTTTAAGAATGTAAATTTGGCATTGACAAATTGGTTGACTGTTTTTATTTTTTGGAATTAAGTTTTTATATGATAATTATTAATTAAATATATATTTAATATACTCTTTGTTACATCTAATTTTTATATATGGTGATCAACACATTTATGCTGTAACCATTAATTTTCTTCTTTATAACATCACCTTAGACATAAACTGGAAGTCTTCTTTATAATTTTCCTTAATAATATCATTTAATATACCATTACCTGGTGATACAAGTTAATCTTGCAAATTGATAGCAAGCTTCTAATGTGCAGTTTATAGCACAACACTGCCTCAACATCAGAATTAACATTTGCAGTAGCATCTGCTTACTCACATTGCATACCAATAAACCAATAGATGTTTCTCATGGATAGAACATCTGCTTACTCACATTGCATACCAATAAACCAATATATGTTTATTATGCACACATTTTGGAAAACATTTAATTCAAATAAATATTTCAATTTGTAACAATGTATGGATGAAATGTTTGTGATGTGATGAATAACAATAACTTGCTTACACTATTCTATGAATTTGTATAATAAACAAATAGTTGTTCTTTTTACTAAGTTTACTCAGTACCGGTATGTAAAATAATATTATCTAAATATACAAATAAATCCTTTTCCAGTGGGACTCATTCCGGTCCGTAACGAAGGTCAAGTTGACCCCGAACAACCGTCCGAGTCTTCCAGACCTCAGTGCCAGTGTTGACAACTTCCGATTGGTCCAGGGACTGTCGGACAGTGGCGCCCCCTCCACGTTCACGCGGCGAGCAGATGCCTTCTCCGTTCTGGACTTCACCCCCAGTGTCCTCGCTGAGCAGCTTACGCTCATGGAACAGGTGAGGACCATCTACAACATTGCTAGCATTTCCTGTGTTAACCCTTTCCATGGTGGAGACATCCTATAGCCCTGCTTGAGATCCATCCAGGATGGAGAGGGTTAATGTTCTTTCATCCTAGCATCGATGTTTGCAGAAATTGCCTTTTTGAAGTGATCATGATAGGATGTAATACGGTATGAAGCTATCATCCTTGGTCTGTCAGTACTAGCCGGTGTGTGCAGGTTTCTGCAACATTCAGTGCTACAGATGTTGCGAGTTTCCTCCCGGATCCTAAACTAATGTTGTTGTATAAGTGGTAGAACCTTGAAAATGGCTCTAGACACCAATTAAAAATTAAATAAAAATGATCATGGCACCATGAAAAATGGATTTGACAATCGTTGCCTTGTGTGTAATTCTAATAGCCGAATGTTTTCCGTTGTCTAGGATCTGTTTCTGCTGACTCACCCCGTCCACTACCTCAACTCCAAGGCGCAGGGTATCGGCGTGTCCATGTCCATGCCTGGGATGAGAACCCCGTCCATGCAGAGGTATGAATGGTAATAGTCATCAGAGTTACCTCCCCAAGGTCAATATAAAAAAGATGGCCTAATTTTAGAACACAATTATTGGGAAAACACCTTTTTCTTAAGTTGGTGATAAACCATCACAGTTAATAAAAATTGTATATAGAGTAGCCTCCCCAAGGACAATAGAAAAGCGATGGCCTATTTTTAGAACAGAATTATTGGAAAACACCTTTTTTTAAGTTGGTGATAAACCATCACAGAGTTAATACCAAGTTAATACCCGGTATTTTTATTTATAATATTATTGAGACATCTTTTTAAAACATTAAAAAAAATATACTAATAACTATGCAAGTATGATATTGCATCTTTAATCACAAGCAAATATATTTACTACCAGTATTCTCAAATTATCGTCATATTATCAACTGCTTGAATTACAGGAAGAACAGAGAACCAGACATAGGAAGTCTGTTCACGTCCGACAGCAAGATCGACAGCATCATCCCGAGAATCATCGCCTACAACCAGGAGGTGTCCCACTGGGTGTCCGCGGAGATAGTCACGTGCACGTCGGCCAAGACGCAGGCAGCGAGCCTCAGTCTGTTCATGCAGGTGGCGCTACTGTGTATGGAGATCCACAACTATTCCACGTGTCTGGCGATCCTGGACGGACTCGAGAACCTCATCGTCAGACAGCTGCCCACATGGAAACATCTGCCGTCAAAGTGCGTCGGCATCATGGACGACCTTGAGAAAATAAAGGTACGTGTTCATATGAGTTTTCATTGCCTTGTGGTCTTCAGGCATCATCATTACCCTTGACAGGTCTTGAGATTACCAAACTTTCTTTTGAGTAGCTCATATTTCGTATGGAGATTTGTGAACAAACCTTTTGAGTTGAGTATGAAATCGTACTCAAAAAAGTTCTGTAATCTTGTGGCTTAAAAACTGATGTGGTTTTGTGATGTAAATCAAACACTCTAAAATAATATATACCTTAATTAATTTAAAAAAATATATATTTACTGCATACTTTTAAATTTGACATTGATTTCACAGGTTCAAGTGAAAGGTGAGCAGAACTTCTTGATGAAGGAGAAGAACAGCCATCTTTATCCCACAATTCCCTCTGTTCTGTACTTCCTGTTGCAAGTCCAACAACTGGAACTCGGTAATTTCCAGTTGGCCAATGGAATGTACAAGTGGGGCAAAATGAGGTATGTTCACTGAATTTTATGTTTCTTATAAATTTGATTTAAATTTGATTTTAAAGTATATATTTATTGTAATGTGTTGTAAGTTTTGCAAAACAAAAATGCTTTTGCCAAAATAATGATGACAATATAATAATTACAATATAATCTGAATATTAATTTTGGTTAACGGAACTATCAGCTGATGTAGGTTTGCAGGTTTACTGTAACATTCAGTGCTACAAATGTTACGGGAAACCTCCTGCCCTAAACTGACAATCTGTGATATAAGTGAAAGAATATTGAAAGCGGCTCTAAACCTCAATTACTAACAAAAATTATTTTTTATAAATCAATTGAAGATTGGGATCTTCACCGAGAATTAACTTCCTATAATAATGTTATTAACACCAAAACTATTTTTCGTCTGACAGAACCATCAGCCAGATGATCGACCAAATACGGGTGTTCCGCGAGAACGATTACCTGTTTGAACCGAACGAGAGTCTGCAAGACACCATTCAGCAGAGAATCGTAGATTTCAGTGACCAGGATCTGCATACCATTGCCTCCAACAACGAAACCAACTTCCGCAAACTCTCGGGCGGTGGCATCACAGGAGTTCTCAAGAAGGTCAAGGACAAATTCCAATCCAAGGGAGATAAATAATGTCAAGGATAAATAAAGTGTCTCCTATGTCAAAGACATTTTCCAGTCCAAGGGATATAAATAAATGTCTTCAAGGTCAAGGACAGGAGATAAACGGGCAGATTCCAATCCAAGGGAGATAAATAATGTGTGCCATGCTTCATACACATTT
>JAUTBV010147365.1:0-10884 GCA_032361325.1 Lepetodrilus fucensis | reverse complement strand
CAGAGAGAGAGAGAGAGAGAGAGAGAGAGAGAGAGATAGAGAGAGAGAGAGAGAGAGAGAGAGAGAGAGATGGGGGATAACCCTCTGAACAGAACATGTACTTTTATGCAACCCTATAGTATCTTATATAATTATTTCATAATTCAATGTTAATATATAACTAGGAAATTCTAACACTATGCTGAATCAAGAATGGAAAGTTGGAAATGTATTAAATTCAAGAGAATTGGTCATTGCCCAACACTAGGCATTACACTCTGAACTCAGTGACATTCGACATAACTTTCCCATTCAAAGTCAAACTCGACCTTCCTAATCTTCTGTAACACTGCTGCTCCGTCGATTTGCATTTGTGACGCTGACGCCTTTCTGAGATTCCGTCAAAGAGTGGCGGTCAAACCTCTGGACAAGCGAAATTTATTTCTTCCCCTCCCAATGGTCAGTTCGACCCCTCGCTGGACAATCGGCCATAAAAACTTGATTGGTCAGTCACAGGTCATAAAAATACAATTGCAATGAATAGCCCGACCAGAGAGCAAATGAGCAAATTTGTCATTATGTCGCCCG
This sequence comes from Lepetodrilus fucensis, assembly GCA_032361325.1. NCBI lineage: Eukaryota > Metazoa > Mollusca > Gastropoda > Lepetellida > Lepetodrilidae > Lepetodrilus > Lepetodrilus fucensis. The sequence continues at coordinate 10,317 of JAUTBV010147365.1, read as the reverse complement.
AACGTTAAAGTATTAGTCAACCAGCAAGACCAAACAAAGCATCCGGACACCTACAAACAAACTATAACGGGTGACCGTCCGGGCATATTCGATTTGAATATCACGGCACCCTGTCAAGTCAAGGCCATCATTAGGAGAAGACTGTTCATTGGATTAAGAACGTAGAAAGTGGTAAACTTTTCGCCTTGATTTGATTGAGGGGAATTTGATGGCCTGTTGGGATGTCGGGGGCAGGTTTATTGCTTCAGAAGAACGATGTCACTCCTAATCTATTATTCCAGTATACAGACATGTTGTGTTATTGGGCAATTAATTCTGTATTAGTATCGGTGTTTATGTCACTCAATAAACTCGCCCAGAATAGCTGTCATGTTTCGACTTGTTCCATTGGAACAAATGTATTTGTACTGAGATAAATTGCTTGGACTTCAAATGTATTATAATTTGGCTTCTTATTTCCCCCGTCCTTTCGTCATTGTATTCTAGAATCCATTGACATTTAAAGAGGCGATATATTTATATCACACAATCAATTTGCATTTCCTTCTGATAAAAGTAGTCGATTAAAAAGAAAATTGACAAATATTTTATTTCTTTTATTCATTTGACAATTGCAGATATTCTGCCAATTCGGGGGATTAAATTGCAGCCTTAGCCATGTGGTGGATTGCGCCCATTACTTAGGTCGGAGCTAATGTTACGCTCAGGCTTACAGTCCTGTGTCCATTTGTACAGAGCCGCCAGATCTCACTGAGATTGTTTCAGTCCATCTGTTCGTTGAAGGTTCACCATTAAAAACTAGTTCATATGAACCCTCCTGAAGCATAATCTTCACTCGGATTGCTTCAGTTAAACTATGTCATGAACTAAATCTTATCTCAGTATTTCACCAATAAAGCATATTTTAAATAATAATAATGATCCCAATGAAAAATAAACAATTCCTACGTTATAATATCACTAAATGTTTATTCCTTTAATCTCTTAATCTAACCGGTAACATCATAATTGCCTTGCTTTGCATAACAACTACCGTTTAACCAAAGTGCAATAACATACCACGTATACGTACATCCGTTATACAGATTTCACGAGAGTAACAACCATTCATGCACTCAGACACCTCCTATTCATTATCCATGAAGCTATATCATATGAAATCTGTCTCGCCTCATCTAAGCATGTATATAATCGGGTATATTGACCGCTACTGCCCTTCCTAATGTGCGATCTAGATCTAATGAGATCATGTCCACAACGACCCCCTTCGATTGGGCGCCAATTGTTGTCTCTTCTGAAACACATAGAGTGTAAGATTGACTCTTAATATCAATAATTTAACACCCGGAGCCATTGTCAGTCATCCCAGCTTCCCGAACATTAAAGGCTTGATTCGCATAAACGTACGTCTATAAAATGTCTGCGTTCTAGAAGTCCAACACTTATTATGAATTATTAATTATTTAAACAGCATACACAATGCTCGGCCAATGGGAGACCGAGCTTGTAGCGACGTGGAATGCTTATGGAATGAACGAACTAATTGTTGGTAGATCGCTGGAATTGCTTTTCATATCTGATATTGATACTGGAGATGCAGATATTGATGATGCTTGGTGATCTATGATACTGTACTTCAATACTTCAAGTAAGCACCCTATTTACTGATGCACTTCCATAACTCATACAGTAAAATACCTATCGCTACCTCCACCTCCATCCCATACCCAGGATCTATACCCCGTCATTATAGTATTTCTTCATCATGCTGATGCTCATCTTTTAAATCGATAAATATTGTACATTTAAATTCCAACACTAACACTGTTGAAATGTATTTAATAAAATATATATCATGAACAATTATTAATTATTAATGGGTTACTTATAATATTGCACTTTATTCAGTAATTTTACCCTAAATTGTTATCAATAAATCTATACAAGACAGTCTCCAAGGAATTTCACGGTATAAATTTCAAATAAATATTCAAGATTATTGCAATTTCTAGTATTCCCCAAATCAGAAATATTCAGACAGACACATATGGCAATATATGCAAAGTTTTTTCATGAACTATGTGTGTATAGATATATAGCTTGGAATAAATATTTTATTGTCTACACCAGCCGTTGTGCGTGACGAATTCAATAAACACGAACTATTGGAAAATAGAGAAGTTAGGTTTAGGGGCATCTGGCTATCAATGCATTTATCCGGCGTGTGAATCTACAAGTATTATATATGATTATGGCCTATTTAAGATATCAATACATCTGCACTCAGACATAAACATTATACACTACATGTACTTTGATTCGAAATATGATTGCACCGCATTTGTATTCTTGTGTATTTTTATTTGTAAGCACTATGTACCATAAATGTTGTTATTATGAGTAGTAATATAATACATCTGCAATATAAATTAAATCAAATTTTGTTTTCATATGTGCTCATGCTAAAGTCGTGATCAGTTGAAATCAGTGTGTATCCCGCCTGATTGGCATCAATGCTGTGATATTTGCGGTCTGTCAGTTGGCATTTCAGTGTTACATTTCACTCGTGCAATGTGATAACAGTCGTATATCTCTTGAGACAGAGTATCTTTGCGTACCGCTAATTCACGACTCTGTGAAGTTTCAGTATCCACAGGGCTTTATGAATATTCAAGATAATAGTATTTTTAATGCACAGGTAATGCTGGAATTGTAGTTTGCAGGTATTTCAGGAATATGTGAAATGTGCAACTGTCAAACAGTAATGTTAAGAAGTGTCAATGGATTTTGACGGGAAATTTAACACCGTTCCTAATAAATTTATTAAGAAAATTGATTCTTGTGTCGTGTTTATCAAGATTAATCATGTCTTATTTCATTAATATTAACGCGAGGAAAGGCGAATCTTATCGTGTCAAATTTATAATGGAATTAACATGCACTGATATGTACATGTTTAATGAATATCATCATTTCTAATTTAATTTATATGAACATGTTGAGTGTTTACCTGTAAGAAAGAAAATGTATATACAGTGTACATTATTTTAAAATGTTTTTAATTTTACTGTTTATTTTATCAAATGTGTTGGACTTTTACATTTTCATTTTTATTTCATCAAATAAGTGTTAATGTATTGCCAACATGTGGAATAGTAACTGTTAATAATTAGAATGTAGTTCGCAATTTTGGGTAACATGAGGCATGAGCGACTTTCTTAGTAATCCACCTTAATTCTGGATGTCAAGCTTTTGTCGTAACTCACAGAGATTGCTCGAGATAATGACATCAATTTTCCCAGCAAGGAAGATGATGATAATATTTTACATGTCGTTAGCAGAAATTGACATGCTTTCTCCACTGTGTGTATTTCACGTCACTCCCCTGTCATGTTAACATACCGGAACCGATAGCACAATTTATGCAAATATCACGTCGATCAGAAATGACTCTACTGGCACCTTACCTTAACAACCTTCTATTGGTGTTTACTTACGTAGTTTTAGACTGTCCATCATTCGTTCGATGCAAGAAAGCAAACTCGGGCTTAGGCAAATCCGCTATAATCATTTTCGCTAAGAGTGCATCCTTGCGTAACTATTTCATTCCTAGAGCGTCATTGAGTGCTTTTACCACATTAAACTTGTCAATGATTCGTTAGTGCTATAAAAGTTCGATATTGTCTTTTGGCCAGTCGGGTGAAAAGTAATAATTTACATCACGCCTTCCGAAAAAACAGATTTAAATACCAATTTAAATCGTATTATTTTACTTGAAAGAATTCATTATATCGTTGTATATTTACTATTTATCAACATGATGGAAATGTCCAACGAGATAATCATCAAATTGCTTGTGCTTAGTTGCTTTATAATTACTGATTAATGGATTTTTGAAGAGGAATGGTACCCAATGTAGCCTCTGTGAGAAGTATTTCGTTTACATTTGTATTCATCGTGCGTGTGTTCACTCTCCCAAGTGGAGCGAAATTGTCCGTAAATTCATCCATGATTTCTCGTGTGTCAACATATATACATTCTGTATTGATTTCACATACCTGTACAATGTATATTTATTTATGTAGGATATTTAGGAATGCACGCGCATAGCTAGCCGTCGGCATAATATGGATGGATTCGCTCAAGTTCTTTCGGTGAAAACATTTATTATAATAATTAATTTTAATAATAATAATGACAATAAACACTATATAAAATAGCCATAAATGTCACTCACTTCCATTAATCATATTTAAATTAGTATGTTACATTTTTATCGGGACGACTTTAGTCATTTCGTTATTAATGGCTATCGTCTATTGCGAAACGTAAATTTATGAAAAGATATATGTTCCTTTGACGTTCATATATTGAAGATTTATATATTTTAACCATCAGATTGTCAATTAAAACTTGGTAGTATTTATAAGACAGTAATATATAAAAGTAATATACTATTACATGATACATATATACATGTATTTAAATGTCCATGTATTTTCTCAACGTTGGTTGCTATTTTTAATATCCCAGCTAGTTGATCATCATAAAACATTCTTCCGTAATGACTCTGAAATGTACTTAATTTTAAGCAGCGGAGAAATCACCCTGTTGAGATCCACCGCCATTGGAATAGAATAGAATTAGAAGGTCTATCTGTACAGTACAGCAAGAAGAGTTTGTTCCTAATTGTTCTCGTCAGAATGTCTAGCCACACGCTACAGTGTCGACATGTAGCATGAAGTCCATCATATTTTGTACGTTCCATTATGAATCTTATTAATCATTATACCCACCCCGAATAGAAACCAGCACCGAGTCATCACATCAAACTTTGCACTTGATGAAGCTGAAAATTCTCCGACATATAACGTTAAAAAAAACATATGGCTTGTGCACTGTTGGTTTCGACGTCTTTTATGGCAAAGATTGTAAAATCACACAGCGAAAAACATATAGCTGACAATGATTATTCTTCAGAGTTCAACGGGTAGCCATCCACGAGCATTTCTATGCTGATATGACTAGTACGTGAGCATCATTTGCGATGAGACTATGAGATGGAAATCTTGATTATAACGCTGTATACCTTACCATGAAGGCGAAACAGACTGTGACCAGATTATCGTAAGCTGTTTCAGTGCATATCATCATAGTCTGCTGGAGGGTGATAATGCAGTTTCCTTTCTTCATCTCTCTGCGTCTTCTAACCAGCATCGAAGCGGCGAAACCTACTTACATTTCAGATTTACGATCGCCTTTTTAGTCATCTATCATGTATTGGAGATGATCTCAGGGGCTAGATATGGAGAGAGAAAAAAGAGCAATTTTCAACGACGAAAGTGAGTTCAAAAGCATAGTAAACCCACCCTAGTAATTTCAATTAAAAATTCTGCAGAGTCATATTTTAGATGGGTTGGTTCCAAATAGATATAATGACCTTTACTCTCTAACTTTCCCCACCTGTCGGCGACTTCAAAGGGTTGATGTGATATTAGCCCTATGGCTGATGGTCTTTGTTGTTTAAAAGCGAGTGACGATAAATATCAGTTATTATTCTGTAATAAAAACATAGATAGAAGTAGGAGTATTTTATATCAAAACTATGCTAAATGTTCATTACGTGATTTAGTGTTTATGGAAATGCTATATAGTTCCATGTGTCAACTAGTTTGTTTATCTCTATATTCTCCTAGGGAATTGAGGTATGTTTTGATATATTTCAGATGAAACGAAAATGAGCCTCGACTGACTTTGAACCATTATGTATGGCTTAGTAAAGGACATTATTTTTAAAAGGTAGGCGCTCTCTTCAGAATTGTGTGTAGGCTTTGTCAGTTGACAAGCGACCGTGTGATATTGTAGACCAGCCCCAGTCATTGAGTTTAAAATCACACGGTGTGAATCATTTAAAAAGTCAGTCAACGTTGAAGAAATTATCAAAATGTGTATTTAATTGTTGACAACATACATGCATTTTTCCTTTCATTTAATAAATAATAATCAGAATAAATATATGAATATAACCAAGTAATTATTAGTAATGAAAATGTATTCAAGTGTACAATCATATTTTACTTAGCCATATATTTTTAAGTTTTTAAAATAGTATCTTTTCATTGTATATATGTTGAGTAATTACACAACATAGCTTTTATTCTGAAACCCTTATCAGTAGAATGTCTTCAAAACCTTCAATTTGGGATGCTAGCCTATGGTACGTACACTGTATACGAAATACGTAATATTCATAATTGTAAATATGGTGCTCAGTAAGCCGCTGGTAAGTCTATGGTTTAATGTAGTAGTACATAAATAGTATAAACATAATTATTGAATTGTATCAGGAATACAATTTCGAACGTATGGTATAATAACGACAACGGCTTCTTTCAGACACAGGGTCCGACTGTGACTGTGATTTCGATACCGAAAAGGATGCCGGACAAGAACATGGAAAGAATGATGAACAGACAGACAGACAGATGGCAGACAGACAGAGGATAGAAAGAGACAGATATACAGGCAGATAAACAAAAACAAACAAACAAAATGACGTACAGACAAAACTAATATGATATGCTGAAAATCTGTTTTTAAGTATCTAACATTGAGATGAATTTCACAGAGTAATTTACTAATTGTTGCCAAGAAGCTAAATAAAATCAAAGAAATCCTGCAGAGACAACATTAATACACTGAAAATGTTTTAAGTATCAAGTATATTGAGATAAATTTCACAGATCTGCCAGGTGAGAAGCGTAGTTCATAATATTTTCTGTAGAATATGTTTCTTGTAAGTATTCTGAACTGAATTGATCAGCGCTCTGGAATCATTCGTGATCCTTCATGTTCAAACATGTTAGTACTATAGTATAACCTTTCTTATTATACGCTCTTTATAATTGTTCATCAACAGCAACATAAAAATGTCATACTGGTCTTTCAAATACTTTTGAAAATTACTCGGTTCCAATATACTGATTCCGAGGTTACAAATATGTACATGCAAGTCAGTTGACACGAGATTATATATATATAGACTATTTAGTATTTTATTTCAACATATTTTATTGACTCCAAATCAACAGGATCAGACAAAAATTAAAACAATTGTAATATATACTCAGCAAAATTAATTAAGTGCTGGCAGATATTTTGTGGGTAGGTTTTCTGCTTAATGTCGGAACTCAGGCTTTAGTTACCTAATAGTGATACCATAATTTTTCCAATGTGTTCGCAAGTTCTTGAAGACATTAAACTTTGGACATGTTCGATTGTAAATATAATATAAAGGTAAATGTATAAGTAAATAAAGGCTACTGGCACTTAATTAATGTTGATGAGTATGTATGCTTATGTATGCACCTAGTGCACTGTGCGCACGATGTCAAACATACGCATGACTTGCACGTATATGTCCTGCTTGATCTCTTCCGGTTCTAGAAGATTGTGTACTATTCACTCCTTCTTTGCTAATGTCTTCACGCATGGAACCGATCAGCATGGACACAAAGGATCCACTGAAATCAACTCCTCAAGTGTCATTTTCATCTACTGACATCACATATCACACAGTCAAAAGAACGTAGCATTCAATTAAATTATTAAGCGACGGTGATAGACTATCTTTCATTGTTTCAACACCAACGCTCATCCGTTCTTATAATAATAATTACGAGGGGACAGGCGCAGATATTTGCGATGATACAAGATTTCTCAATTATTAAATTTCAATTTCTTGTCTGAATGAATGCAAAAGGAATGGGTTGCACATGGGTACATTTCTATATATTTAATTTTCACGCAAGGTCTTGTCAAATCTCGAAGGAGCTATGTGGTAATGAAGAAATATTCCCAGAGCATTTTCCTTTTCATTCTGTGAAGTTAACGTTAACGGGGACATTTCCTTTCGTTGACATCTTGCAATTGTCTTTGGTAATTACAACTTTGTTCAGTTCAATGCATGAAATAAGGCAATTACTTGTTGTGATGGATGTTGGCGAAAGTAAACACACCAAATTACCAGATGTATGCAACAGCATAGGACATAATATTTTCATTTCAGTAACGTTTATGCGTTTATATTAGTGCATGGCAATGAAAATGCATGATGGTGTGTTTATTACACTGATTTATCATGTAAGTTTGACATATACAAATTAATCAACATATTTAGAAAGATCATTGTCATTAAAAATCCAACACAAAATATGCACTTTTTTCAGCAGTTGGCTCGGTGACAAAAAGCATCGATAAAGTACGATAATTTCAATGTATTTCCCAAATGTGCCGACAAACTGAGGTGGTTGTTATAAGACTTCACATTATTTGTTCTATAACAATTAAACCGAAACAATGACATACCTCTAATATGCAAACGTCACGTTGGAGACATTCAAAAATTATGATTTCTTGCCAGAGAAAAGTTGCCAGAGATAAAATCAAATCCGAAGGGTTTTCTGCTTCCCGTGTGTGTTACATTAGCATGTATAGTTTATCTCAAAGTTAATCGAACCTTAGAACATTTTTTTTAGAGATCACGTTAATTACCTGCGCAAATAACCGTTCAAGTCTCATGTCTATTCCTATCGCTTTCTTCTGAGGATTATCTACTCCTTTGTATCTTCATTACATTTTAATAACAATTAGCAAGCATGACCGACGATTTCAGGTCACCGTTTTTCCCGGACTGAGACATAAAACCTCTCTAAGGGGTGTTGATCCAAGTGGTTGATTCCCAGCCCGCATGAAATATATAGACGTCCGTCATTGTGTTAACCAACGTTATATACTATACTATTCTATCACGGTTAGATATACTATATACCGGGTAGCTATCTTGTTGAGATAAATTAAAACAAATCGAGAACACAAACTCGGAGTCGCGGTGAAAATATATTATATCAATATTTCATGACAATTAAAATGAAGACGAGTTATGAACTTAATAGCCCTGGCGGATGTAGTTTAATATCGTACTTAAAAAGGGAGACGGCTTTTGTTGTGAAATGTACACCACCGCGCAATCGGCAATTTAACCATGGAGAATTGCGCTCATTTGTTCTCGTTTCCCAGGATTAACGTCAATGAAATGTGTAAATATGACGACGTTTTAAAGCATTCAGTAAACTGGTGTATTTCAAGGCTAATTCGCTTTTGTTCTTCAAAGAGGAGCGGAAGACGTTTATGTACATTACAGCGAATTATTGTATGCGATAAATCATGTCAGCTAGCAGACTTATGACAGAGATATGATTGACAGACAATTGCACGCACAGAAGTAAATTACAGGGCAGATGTGTATGTTTACGAGTAAGATAAGCGAAGTATTCATAACTGTATGTGTACATACTGTCAATGCTATAATGTGAGCACGAATTCAATGGCATGCTACTAAAACACTGGATTAGCCGGTGCATCTTCTGGATAAAATTACAAACCTACGAGATCGTAACAATTTTAATGTGTGTCAATAAAAAGGTTTTAACCTATATGAACTCTGGAGATCGTCATAATTTTAAAACATTCTCATTAAAAAAAATGTTAGATTTTTTTTTAAATATTTTGCACCAGATCATTGTTTGCTGGTACAATATATTCACTTTCTTCGTAATTCTTAAAACCATAATGTATTGCCTATTTTGTTTACTGATCGCTAAGTCAGGAGGCATTGTTGAATCATGCGTATGGTAGCTCTTTCAAACATAAAATATGAGCATAAAAAAAGTTAAGTGACTAAGTCATAGCAATGTATTGTGATATTTAGCATTAAAAAGTAATAGATATGTACTACATGTACAATCATTATTATATACAAGTTTTAAAAGCATTTTAAGGTCACTTGGTATTTTATACAGAAATAATATATAGAAGTAAATGAAATTTATCTTTATAATCGATGTCAACATAATGTTCTTAACTTAATGCATTTTACGACTATCTTAGATATATATGTAAAGTTTTTGTTTCCATTTAATAATTACATGAATATATACTTATGCTGCTATTTCAGTAACACATGCATGAAATATATGTTTATCTTTTAATACTTCTTTAAAACATTCCTGTAATTTATTCACGAAGACATATGTGAAACATACTTTTATTAGCCTAAACGCAGCACAATTCTACAACGAATAGGCTATTATCCAAAGACGGAATTTTAATAAACAGTTATCAATCAATCTTTATTTACATTAAAGGAATCATGCAGTCGTTATCCCTTTTGCTGAATATGTTTTTCTTAAAATAACCTTTTTAATTTAAAAGGTTTTAGCTATCTAATTAACGCTGTAATCCATATACTGTGTCGAG
>JAUTBV010147364.1:0-25764 GCA_032361325.1 Lepetodrilus fucensis | reverse complement strand
CTCAGACACAGTATAGGTGACTCTGAGGGACCACCCGTTGACGTAAACTTCCCTTTATGCTGAGCGCCAAGCAGGGTTACATCAACTACCATTTTTGCCGTCTTTAGATATTACGCGCCCGGTAGGCAAACTGGGTTTGACAAACCGACCTTCGGTGTGTGTATATCTTTAGTTTTACTTACTTCAAGTCTATTACAGACAATCTATGTACACAGGTAGCACTTATTATATTATGTGTGTTGTGTTATATCTTCCCACGTCCCCTACCTCTAGGTCCAGTGTGTCCTTTCATACGCCGCTATATAGCATTCAATGAGACTTGTGCATCGGTGATGCTTTTCCCTTCGAGGTGTGTACATTAATTATTCATATACAGTTCAGCTTCGTACATTAATTATCCATATACAGTTCAGGTTCGTACATTAATAATCCATATACAGTTCAGATTCGTGTTGCAGTTGTAATCATAATTGGTACAAAATCCACAAGAACAAGACACAATAATACTCAACCGATTTTTATTTTCCACAATGTCGAAACATGTAGTTTTCGATGAGCTAAAATTAGAAGGTGCAAATTCTGATAACATTTTTAATATGTTCTGCTGAAATATTTATATACTCAACTCATTAAACAGAATATGTACAGGAAACGGAAGTGCGGCCATTGTTATTTCCCAGCGAGACTTCCGGTCATTCTCGGCGACAATTCAATGTGAGTATGCACGCTGACCCCTTAGAAGAATGCATCCCCTACCTGAATTATGCCCATAACATGGATATCCTTTTATAACAATCCTATAACAGTTGTTATCCTTAGCAATCGAAAGATTTGATTTCTCTCAAAATTGTCAAAACTTAGAAATCCGCCGTGCTTCTATTCAACCCAATGGTGAATATGAAGCACGTGGGTTGACCACCCAAATTTCTGAAAAACATAAAACGTCCCTGAATCACTGGGAAATAACTGACCAAGCCCAAAACGAGGCAATCTAAACTCGTTGTATAAACGCCAGCATAACCTCTCGAGAGAGTTGGCGCATGCGCAGAATATCAAGGCCTATATGTCTTTCAATACTATTATTACTGACATGAAGAAATAGTGCTGTGGCAACCGGCCAGTGGGCACACTGATGCAGCAATGTGAATAGAGAGAAACAGGACTAAAATTTGGAAACTGAGTTCGGCTCTTTTCGTTTTAATTTATCTTCAAATCTTTACAATATTTATTTGAAATTTAATATTAGTGCGTCAGTATTTTTACAGCCACGTCTGTCTTTCCTTCATTTCGATACCGTTCATATTAATAAATATATATATTAAGAATATTTTTGAGCCTCTCTATCTCTCTCAGAGATCCTACTCTCAGTTTCCATAGTTTCGGGACATATAATATATATATATATATATATATTATCATACCTATGTTTCCTTCATACTCCATAGATAATCATGATATATAACTCTATAACGCACGCCTGGTGTGACACATCACGTGACACTAAGGTAAATGTGCACGATCATTCAATGGATAATGATACGGAATTTCTGAAACATCGCTTGTATGTCCATCACTGTATGAGACAGTATGGCGGTGCTCGTGAGATCTCGTATGTTCTCACAACGCACACGTCATTTAATCAGTATAGCAGGATGAAGTCAACACAATCTTCAGTGAAACAATATCCGTCGCACTGACCCATTCATTCTATTTGATATACATCATATTGGCGATAAACAGCGAGTTCCTCTACATCAGTATCAAGGTAACAACCGCCCTATTTATCTGAAACAATAGTTCAACAGTGAATATCATATTGTACATTCTGTATATAGAGGTGGACGACACTTCAATGAGTAACAACTTGTTTTCTCTTTCTCTCTCTTTTTCTTCATCCACCAGTATTTGTCACTTAACAGATCCACGTTCCAGTTGACCCTGGTCAGAATTGACCTCTTCTTCGATGCTGGATCTTGTCCAAATAATCTTTAAACACTTTCTGTGTGACCTGTTCACACTTATATCAATCAATCGTTGATGATAATATTCACATCACATCCTTCACTTTAATATCCGTAATGGTATATATATAGTGCTTAACAACGATGTCTGTATATCACATGTCCAAGTCGCGTGTACACCACGTGACCAAATCACGTGACTAAATCACGCATGTCATTTATAGAATACTAGTACCTCCCGTTAAGGTATCAGCTAGTATAAAGCAGGTGCCAAATAGGCGAGCAGCCACGCCCTTTCTGAGCAACAACGCCTGTTTGCGAGTCCTGATTGGCGGAGATACGCCCACATGTTCCTTGTCCAAGTATTCCATTGACATATCAAGCGTCGTGGCTCCGCCCATTTACTGTCAAAGCTCTAATGAGCATCTTTGTTAATCCAGTTTAACAAATGATCACAACCGCCGTGTCAAGCCAACGGGTGGCTCCAATAAGCTTGTCCTACAGCGCCCGTTACTAATGCTACGTCCAGACATCGATGTAATCGATCATATATTTTAATACTACTTTCCTAGGCGCTGTTTATATATCGATGTAATATCTCATAATTATGTTTGTTACAGTGATTATGCCTTGAGTTGCCATGGTGACATGAGGAATCCCAATGACGTCATTTGTCCTTGAGCTGAGCTCGGACAGGTGCTGACAAACACGTGCATATATCAACAATGGAGAAAGGCGTAAGAATACTAATTTTGGCAAATAAGGTTAAAATTTCTACTCCGACTTTAAAATTTAGAACGTAAACACAATAAGTTGTCCAACGAATACCAGCGTGAATTCTTGGAACTGCTTGACAACGGTAAACCACTGAAAATAAAGTGGAATGGGCTACGTTTCTTGTGTCACTACTATACTTCTTTGCGCTACAAATGATCAACACGAGGCAGCAGAGAGAAGAAACATCATGAAGGTGTAAAAATATAATTTCAATAACATCTTCTCTAAAGCACATATCTGGGACTGAGCATGCGTGGCGATGGTTCTACACGTGACCGGAAGCTGCAGACTGTTTGGAACACGACAAATAGAAACAACGACGATCAGATTAGTTCTTTGACGTGATTGGTTCACCACATAGTATTATCACCACATCATTTCGTTGAAGGAACTGGTGTGTTGTCTTTCTTGATCTCCAAACACACAAGTTCACTGTTGTTTGACCAATGTTGGTGTCACTCATTCTCATATGTAAAAAGGACCGCCAATGTCGGCACACTCCAATAAAACGTTGAGTTAAACTGACCTTTTTGTTGTGAGTCAAAGTCCTTCTAGAAAATCCTTTGACACTGGAGTATATCTTCGAGAATTTCCAGAAGTTACACGTAAGGACAAATTGGTTGACTTGTGAATGCACTATACGGCACCCAGTCGGACACGCCCATCAATAAGCACCATGGCAACAACAACTAAGCAATTGTCTCTTGAAAGAGCGTCATGGCAACCATGTGTAGTGTAAGGAGCGCGAATCTCCAAGATCCGGTCAGGCCGCAATAGAAGCTGACGTGTAGAGTTGAAATCTGAAGATTGCAATGTGGTCTACTTCGTGACATCATCATTGACTTAGCTTAGCGTACGCTGTGTGCGTTGTGAAAGTAGCAAATCCTTGCGTCGCACTGTCGCCAGTGAAGTGGAATTAAATGGAGGTGCAACATTTAAGACATTGAAAGAAATCAAGGGACTCGACGTAGCTACGGTAATTGAGTGCCATAGAAACATCGACATGTTATAATCCACATGGAATTTATAGGCAATATCATTTCGGCCAAAGTTAAACAGTACTGTCGTTGCGGCAAGTTTGGCCCAAACCTTCCTCCCCCAGTGTAGGCTAACATCTTCTAAGGATGACGGAGATGTGGTAGACAGAGGGTAATGGTAATTATGTGTTGACGGCCACCAGATTGTTGGTAGTAGGAGCGGATGGGGAGGTGGTTGTAGGCGAGGACGATCCCAGGGCTCGTTGTTCTTGGTTGGACGTCGGTGTTGTACTTCCGTTTCCAGACGGAAGTGACGTCACTACCGGTTCTATCACAGCGCCGTCTGATGTTGGAATGGGTAGCCCTGCAAGTGTATATCAAATGTTATGTAAATAATTAGATAATAACATGTATGTTTGGAAGAGTGAGTAGATTATCCGATATGATCTTAATGATGCCTGTGATCAAATTTCAGTTCAACATTATGTCCTTTTCTATTGTGAATTAGTCTTGGATGAAAATATATAGCATGTACATGAAATACAGTAAATTGTATGGGTGCATATTTGAATGGCACTACTTTTTAATACCAGTGATATATCACATGCATATACATCGGAGTAATACACCCTGCACCGTCATCGAAACAAAAGTAGTACCTTTAGGAGCGCTAGTTTGTCAAATAAAAGCACATGCAAATACAATAGAAATGATAAATTCAATCGTTATAATTGTTCACCGTCACCAACACAATTACGTGTATATTCTCCCCCAATAGCAGGTAAAATAAGTTAGTATTACCTCCAGTAACCCTGAAACATAGAACTGTCTTCATCATTCATTGAAATGTAGACTACATTCATGTCTAGGACATGTTAAACAGATTACATACTGCCCAATACCGTAGACAAAATATTCAATTCTGTTACTCTTTAGATCAGATCATTCTTCGATAGTTTTCCATTAGTATCTGTTCACATTTCCCCCTCATTGCTTAACCATTGTACTTTTCAAATCGTAGATGTATTATTTTTATCTATACTAGTGCCCTCTACATTTTAACAATGGCTCTTCAAATGCTTTCCCATGGCCCTAAAGAGTTTATTTTTCAAAATAAATTGTTCTCTATTTTTTTAACAATGTTTTCTTTCTTTTCTTCCATTCAATGCTTTACCATATTGCTTAACCATACCTTTCTTTTCAAAACTGTTGTCCAATGCATTATAACAATGTTTTATTCTATATTATAATAATCGCGGACTGTGTCGATCCTAGGATTCGAACCCGAGTTGTCCAACGTTCTACCGAATGAGCCAAAGGGGTAACCCTCCGGCCAATACCAGTAGGACTATTGTTTAGTCACGAAACTACATTATCTAATGACGCATTGTCATATTAGTTCGCCCCAATACGTTATCATGGTGCTCGACTATACCTTTTTCTAAACTGTTGTCCTCCGTGAGCTGCGCTGCGGCAGGCGGCGATGGCGGCTGTGGTGCTGGAGGCGCGCTACTGTTGGTGGAGTTCATGGCCAGTTGGGCGTTGGGCGTCACCAGAAGGCTGGATAGGGCTGTGGGACCCCCGGGGGCGTCTGGAACCAGAACAGGTGAGGATGCAGGGCGGACTGAGATGAGAGAGACACGAGGACACCACTGCACCACAGCACGTGCACGATACAATGACGGCAGTACACATTGCAATATATACAATAAACGTTGATTTTGTACATTAAAGTTGCTACAGAGCCGTTCATAGTATTAATATGTACTTGAAGCAAAAATTAAATATTTGTTCATAATGTCTTTCTTGAATAGTGACGTTAAATTACTCTTACTTCGTATGATATTCTTACTTCTATATTTGAAAGAATTTCACTATTATTCAAGGGGGTAACGAAATAAATAGTATCATACATAATAGCTCTTTAGTATGTTACACATTTGTTATGCAATATTAAATATGAGTGTTGTGATGCTAGCGTCCCAGAGAAGGAAGTCGTCTTAGCTGTGAAAGAAGCAACGTATACATATATATTTACAAAATCAAACTGTGTCGCAACATAAGCGTTAATAGCAGTTTGGTGAGGACTAAATAAAGAAAGGG
Organism: Lepetodrilus fucensis; assembly: GCA_032361325.1. Classification (NCBI taxonomy): domain Eukaryota; kingdom Metazoa; phylum Mollusca; class Gastropoda; order Lepetellida; family Lepetodrilidae; genus Lepetodrilus; species Lepetodrilus fucensis. Next base: position 19,946 of record JAUTBV010147364.1, on the reverse strand, counting down.
ATTGAACACCTGTCCCCAAGCAAGATATTTAACGAAGTTGGTGTTAGCAATTTTAAAGGCATTGCCGCATTGTGCTAGTATATATATTTAGCAAGAAGTAAGAAGACTAACATTCTGAATATGAATGGGCCACACCAGTACAAACATATTACTAAGGCTGTAAGCAAATATTTCAAGTACAGTATTTAGGCTGTAAGCAAATATATTTTAATTACATTATTTACTATTACAACAACGGATGGTGCCGTGTTTTTCAATAATGCATTATTCAATATGGAAAATACAACTCATATGGTACACATGACATTACTATGCCGATTAGTACAGTGGCTCTAGCGAGCGGTGACTAATGTCATAGAAACCAAACAAACACAATTACGCAACCAAGCACAAAGTCATGGGAGTATTCAGGTAGACATCAGTGCATAACATTCATCGATGAAGCCTTTCTAATGCTAGTAACAGAATTCTTAGATGTATAGGTATTGAAGGTTTTCTATTCAGTTTGAAATAAGGCCAGCCTACCATTATGGTTTAAGCATATTTTATTCACAAGAAAATGAATGAGGATTGGTAATAAAGCTGTAAAGCTTATTTTTATACCGCTCTTCGACAAATGATACATATAATACATAATACATAATACATTTGCTTTATCAAGTTTACCATGGTGAGTGTTTTACAATAGTATTTTAGATGTAGGTCTGAGAAATGTCAATGTATCAGCACTTAAGACTTTTACCGGTATTTGTGTTGTGGATAAAGTTGTGTATAAATGTCCCGAAAATCTGGCCTAAGTTAACGTTGTTATTTCACAACAATCCACACAGTGGTAATCATTTCAAAGTTGAGTAACATGTCGTGTGAGAACAATAGGGTTAAGGATGCTACAACAAAACAAATAACTGAAACGAAGCAATAATATAGATACCAAAACATATGGATGATGCAAATCAAGAAATACCCATGCAAGGAAACGAAGCAAATGAACTGAGTAGAAAGAAAGAAATTCAAACAACTATCAGTACAAACTTTTCTAACATAATAACGGTTGGTCACTGACAATAACCGATCACATCGTTCTGACTGATCACGTGACGAGGTCTAGAACAAGGGAGGTAATTTACAACTGAATACATTGAAAAAGAACGGCTAAAGTTGAGAGTGAAGACAATAGGGGGGGTATAGTTACCGGAGCTTTTGATTTCAGTTACTTTAAGCGGTGTTCCAGGATTGGAGCTTATTTCTACAATCCTCGGAGGGGACTTTTCGCCCGTACTTTGTGATCGAGATCGTGCGTTTATTTCCGGTGGTCCGCTATGCTCGGTATGGTTTAGCATCAGCATTGGTATAGCCTCTTCCCCGTTTCGGCCTTGTGATTGCACAAAACAAGTTAGATTAGCTATTGCCAGCTATAGTGATCTCAAGTAAACGACAGGCATTGGGTCACCATGGTAGAATTATGCATAGTTTCAAATAAAATAAATTAATTTTAAAAAAAAGTATGTATAAAAGCAAGAATAAATAGTTCAGGGACAAGATGAAATCGATAATGTTGAACCCATGTTAAACATTTCCAGTAGCATTTACTATAACCAAGATCAGTCGAGAATAGGGTACCATGATTCCATAAAAACTTCTGATCTTAACAAGAGCAATTTCAAGAATCATATTCAAACGTTGAAATATAGCCTTATTACTGCAACTTGGTGTCCACTTTCCAGAGTGTACACTTCAATTAGAAAAGGTGAAATAAAGGCAAGTATTTAGACTTTTCTAAACCCACTTTTTTATTTGGTAAGTTGTTGGTTGTCCTTTTATCGACTATATCCACAAACTAGTTAGTAAAATTAGTAGCAATGTTACTTTTGTAAGTCAATGAGACATGCAAACAACAATTGTGATGATTTCAGCTAATAAATAATAGTAATATTGAAATAATGGTATTTTAATGCATTAAAAAATAACCAATTTTTCCGTATACGCGTAAAGATTTCTCAACATGTCATTTACAAATTCAACATTAATGACAACCCAAATCGAAAGAAAAACGTCATGGTCACTCTCCGAAAATGGATTACTACATTGCATCAATTTCCTATATAACATAATTCTGCTGTCTAATACTTCATAATAAAGATAACTAAAATATGATGAATATATCGTCTATAAACGAAAACATTTCAAGTTCTAAGATAATTAGCTCAAGAAGATAAAAAGTATAAAAACATTAAGCAAGTAGATTGTGCTCTGAAAGGAAAGGTCAGTTAGGAGTCTAGGACTAGGATGCTACATGAGCAGTGGAGGTCTAACCACCCAGGGACAACAGCCAAGGAACATTTCAACACGTGTCAATCATGCGGGTCAGAGGTCACCATGCTACAAGACATGCCGAATCTACTGGACACCGTAAATAGGAAACAGAAGGGTGTATACATGCAATGCCATTCTTGTGTTGGGTCAAAAAGTTTACGAATATTGTGGCAATGCATGAAAACTCCTCCGATGCCCAATTTAAGTGTGTTTTATGTTCACAATACGAGTTACTCAACAACTTTGTCAGCCAAAATGTGTATGGAAATGCCGTCTAAGATTAACTAATCCATGTAATGTATTATTAAATGTATAATGCCAATATGTTTATATGTACCCGTTGGTTGAATTGAAACTATCTGTGCGTATGAAATGATACCTAGTACACTGATTGTTTTCTTAAATATTTAATACATCCCTAGCCATTCCTTTTGATGTCGCACAGTCAATCATTACCACCGGTTTATTTGACATAACAGTAGTTCTATTTGGTACTGCTTATAACACTAGGGTTAAATAATACTATTAAGAGTGATATTGTTAAAAATCAATGTTAAACGATTGAAATACTAGCAACAGGTCTTACATCTCGCATGTAACCAGTCCTACTAAAATAAATATATAAATGTTCAAAATATATTCCCATGACGTACACTAATATGCAGTAATATCAGAGAAAAAAATACTGTGAAATTAAAATATAACTCAAGGTCAAAACAAGGTCAGATTTCGAATAAAAGCAACTAAACTGTAATGCATTTTACACATATAAATAATTGTCCTAATGGGATAAGTAAATATGTTTTCATATACTAGTATTATTTAATCGCCATGTCAGGGAGATGTGGGGTTTAAAGGAGGCAGGGCAAGCAGACCGTGACATCGTTTAATCTCATTGGTCCTTCTGGACACGTGAGTAAAATTATATATTTTTAAAATCTTGAAAACCAGTTAACAGGGTATTGAGTGAAAAGGGATCATCTGCAAATCAACGCATGTGTGGATGTGAAAAATAAATGCTATTGTAATATACATGTATACTGATTACCGATATTGTTATAGAACTGACGATTCGAGCCCATACCAACGGCTGAAATACAAAGTGTTATACATTGCTACCATCACAAACACAACATCAGTTGAACTCTTGTCAAAATCATAACTGCCTTTATTTATTATCATACTAATGTATGGTATAATATATTATCGAAAAATAGCCAAAACAAGTAATATTATCAAAGAATAATGATGATAAATATAATAGCAACTTCTGATATTGACAAGTATATTCAAATACATATTATATATGAACATCCATAACACAATACACATCAAATATGCATTAAATGTGGTATATTTAATACATATCCACATTGGTCGGACTCGTAGTTGACAAAGGAATGTTTGAAGCACAGTGTTCTTACAGCTGTAGTATGATGTGCTACGTCTAGTAGTTCCTTTAGAATCATCTGTACTACACACACGTGAAACTATGTGTATATAGGCGTGCATGTTGACACATCTATGTGCTAAACTCTACAGTGGACATAGACGCCTGTATATTAATGTATGTCAATGTCAGAAAATAGTATGATAAAGAGAAGGTGGTCAGGCGCCCAGATTACGAAACCTTTCTGAGTACGATTTCATATTCAACTCAGAATGTTGTTCATAAAACGTCATGTTTTTGAGCATAGCACGTGAGTTGAGCACACAAACGTACTCAGAAAAGTTTCGTAATCTCGGGGCCAGATAGATTGAATTGATTAAAAAAAAATGTGTTCATAAATTTTGTAATACTGAAAATAAAATGTGCCATAGTTATAGTAGATAGTTATCTAAAGATACATTCATAGACATTAAAGTAATTTCTCTGCTGCTAGTACCTATGTAGATTTACTGCTTTAATAAAATTAAATATTACTCTCTAAATATCTCGAAAACCATTAATATGACGTTTCGACTAAATATACAATCGCGATATATAATGACAACATGCAATTAGCTACATTAAATAGCCATGAGGATAATATATCGTATACAAAATCTTTATGATGCATTGTTATCTATATAGTTCTGGTAGTATGACAGCTGTGTCACAATTACATTGTTCTGGTAGTTATTAGCTCATAACCCATTTATGAATTTAGTATAGTAGACAGGAGTTATTGATACGCTGACTAAAATAGTTTGTTCTAATTGGTGATAAAGGCACACGTGCATCGTTGAAAAAAAATAATAACACAAGGGTACGTAGCTCACTTGCACATTATAGTGACATCAATATAGCACTGTCTATCAAAGATATTGCCCATGGATAGCAATAGTCTTTGGGTTTCTAAACCAACGTCCATGTCGTGTAGTTAGCTTATAGCAATGGTTAAATGTATTCAAATGCATTTAATTCAAATGCATTCATGTAGTCAGTCATTAATTATATTTCTGAACATGTAAGATACTAGTTAGTAAATATTTATTTCCTTTTACATAGGCATGACTAAATTCCATCTACCCATCACTTTCGATGATAAGAGCTTTAACGTTACGTCATGCTAGGAACGTCTTCGACCAGTACTGACTACACTATCTACCGTAGTATAGTGTAAAATTTGATAATTAACATGGCCATTTCGATATCGTCATTCAATTGTCTATTGTGGGATAAACTGCGACTGTGCGTGTAATACACTGCCTTACTATAGCTGATGATAAGTCATATATACAAGGAATAAATAATGTATTTAAAAGCATACAATCACGGTTTGTTGGTCAAACGTATTCTACCTGATAAAGGATGTACATTTGGTTTGTCTACACAAGTATATATACATTTGTCCGCATGTCCCACTGGTTTTCAATATTTTCATATGTTTTCATAGTTTTATCACGAGAAATACAATGCAGGTGTGGACTGAGTTTCAACTGAGCTTCAACTGAGTTCATCGCTACAGACGACTCCGACGATGCAGGCCATAATCTGAGCTCATTAGACTGTTTCATCAAATGAGCTAAAATACATATATCGGTTAATTATGTATAACGAGTTTTTAAATTTCTACATAAATTGATAAGTATATCACATAATCACTATTTAAATGGTATTCAATTTATTTCTAAGCTGTTGTGATACTTTAGAATAGTAGTCTATGTACCATTGTGTGTAAATGTATCTAGGCGTTGTGCGAAAATAATAAGGCACCATCTCCCCTCACGCACCAGATTTGCAAAAATAAATCACCCAAAGCACTCCATTAAAAAAAGCAAACTAATCTTTCTTTTTGAATTTATCTTTTACTAAGTCCCCAAAATAATTTAATAAAGTCTATAATCAGTGGAATTCGTGTTCGAATGTTGTTCGTGGCATCTTCAGACACACATAAATTTAGATGTGTGTAGTTACTATGTGCATGCTTATTTTATGTAGTAGACTACTTTCCAAGCATTCATTACATAGTCATGAAGTATTTCTATGCACAACTCTGGAATGAGTTCTGGTCTGAACTTTGACCTCTTCCAAAGAAGCCACGAACATAGTATCGCATGCAGTGTATAAACTATACCAAGGTCAACCTTAGAATAATTCCATATGGATAGATGGATGGATGGATGGGTAGATGGATGGATGGGTGGGTGAATGGGCAGATATATAAATTTGATACTAGTTAGATACATTAATTAAATAGGTATGTAGTATATATAATAGAAAACTGGATAGATATATAGATAGAAAGACATACAGACAGACAGATAGACAGACAGACAGACAGACAGACAGACAGGTAGGTAGGTAGGTAGGTAGGTAGGTAGGTAGGTAGGTAGGTAGGTAGGTAGGTAGGTGAGTGGGTGGGGGTCAAGTTGGTAATATAGATATTTAGATATAAAGAATATCTACTCAGCAAAGGGGTATATTTAATGTTATACTAAGGTGACCTTGAAACCCAAGATTATTATTTAAAATTATAACCAAAAAAAAATTAAATCAACTCCAATTTGATACTCTACCCCCGACAAGCTGGCCGACATGATAGCCACCTGGTTGGAAATATAAGGTTGAACACGTTATGGAACATTTCAATAATATATTACAAGATTGCCAGGGATACCTCCTTCGACAAAGGACAGCACTGTTCCTTTAAAAAAATACACTTTTCTTTAGCGAAAGTTGCTGTTCTTTTTCAGGCATACAATGGCGAGACAAAGTCAGTACTTCCTTTCATAACCTGCAGCATACCTAATCCTTCATAAATCCCCATCTATGTGGAGTGCATGTCTGAAAGAGTCAGCCCCTACTGGGAAATACCGATATTCTGGTATGCCTCGTTATTAATAATGCTCAATTTGAATTCATAGTGCAACTGAAATATATATTTGTTAGACCATATCTACAAAGTGTTATCACTATTAATTTATAGGTCAGACATCATTTGTGATTTTTTTTCAGTAGATTATATTTGTATCTGTGTGTGATGGTATGTGTGGGTGTGTGTGTGTATGCGTGTGGGGGTTGTGTGTATATGTATGCATTATGTGGGGGTTGCATGAGCGTCTGTATCTGTGTGTGTGTATGTGTGTGTGTGTGTGTGTGTGTATGAGTGTGGGGGTTATGTGTATATGTATGCATTATGTGGGGGTTGCATGAGCGTCTGTATCGGTGTGCGCCCACGTGTATGCATGTAGTGGATGTATTGTTACAGTGCTATTAGTATGTCAGTGGTGGCATCAGACGGTAGACCTATGAGAAATAGTTGTAATGTGTTCCAAGGCCGCCCTATTCCTGGCATGCAGTCATTAACTAAGAAATCAACTAGGAATGTGATTCGCAATGCTATTTCTAAACCATGACATTTCAGGATTCGCTCAATTTTCAATTTAGATATAGAACTAGACAAAACTACCAAGAAAATCAATGATAGTTATACTTTTCTCAAGGATATTCATTCGTCTTCCTAAGTAACTAAGAAATAGATAATAATGATGATGGCATAATGATGAATAGGTCACTATGAAGCGAAATGATACTATCTATGTGTAGTTTGTGTTGTGTTCACGTGTGATATGCTGTTAATGCTAGCTATGATCAGTCTTCAAATTCACACACACACACTCACACGTTTCATCAAAACGCAGTTAGTTATATACAAGGTCCCGACCCACTATTTCCGCCTCTAAAGCACAGCATTAAGCTACACCAATATAACACCAACAACAGCATTATTCAGGGATCATGTGAATGCAACCTTCCAGGTCATCACCAAACTTCCGCTGCCATTAAGACATTCACATGGTCCCCCAGTAGCGTCATCTACAGACACGTGTCAAGTTTATATTTGCTACTGCAACGAGCATGCGCAGTCTCGATGTACATATATATATATATATATATATATTTATATATATATTATGAATGTCATGCACAGGGTAATAATACATTCATGCGCGATATAGGGTCGCATATATATGCATGCCTCGGATGAACGCTCAGAGCAATGCACACCGGATGACGCATTCGCAAGAACATTCTCTGAATATTCATGACGTACAGACAAAGCATGTCCAACTCAACGCTGCTTGTTATAGTCAACTACTACAAGTCTGCCGACAGTGTACAGGACAACTGTCACATTGACTCTACCTGCAGATCTACGTCACGAAACTGGTTCCCTTTCGATATAACTGGTCCGAAAATTTCCGTTTCTTATAATGAGATAGATATATAGATACTGCATATACTCCGTTGTTTTGTACACAGATTTATATGACGTACCAAATATCACCTTTTTACCAGATACAAATTATGTTCGACAGGGAACCATTCTACCAAACTCAACCTGGTTACCGGAAGCGTGCATACAAACCGGAAATGACGTAATGACTTACTACGGAAGGGCATCAGCTCCAGTAAAGCGCCCCCGTGGGCTAGAGAAGAGAATGAGTAATCTAAATATCTATGCGGGATGACAATACTGCATGGTGTTGAAGAAGGTAGCCCTATATTATAATTTATTATTTTTAGTTTCGCAAGTTGCGATGACAGTCTAAGTGAAGAAATGCATTATGCTGTCTGGTGCGAAAATATACCTCCAAATATGTCAATATGTGTCTGCTAGGGAATTTGGAATTGATTAAATGATTCAGCTATAGAAGAGTTCGTGTGAACCCTGACATTTAAATGCTATGCTGCGTTCTTCAACTCCGTGCTCACCATGTTCACGACAGAAGCTGCTTGTCACTTGACTTTCAATTGAAGAAAAATAATCATATCACACAAAAATACCACCTGCCAAATCTAGAAATACGAGAGCGGATTCAAGTAAAATACACATACATTCGTGTTGGGAGAAAATGGATCCGAAGCTATTGAGGGGAAATCTAAATACTCATATTGAATGAATGGTACAAAACAGACAGGAAGTGGGTTTGATATCCGTGAAAAATAAAGAGACAAGATGCAATCCGAATGATATGTATGATGGTCTACTTTGATCGTTATCAGTTTGATTCAGTGCTACTTCTAACAGTCTAAGACCAAAGTGAACCTGAAAAGGAAGGCAATATGAACCACTGAAGCACTTGACATTACATTGTGATTAATCCAAGTCCTTTGTTTCAACATCTATTTCCTGGAGTAGACTGGTTCCCCGGTTCGACCGCGCTCAGAGTCTAGTCCCGGAGGAGTTACTATTGGTCGTTCTACTCCAGCAAACGATGTCGTATTCTGTGACGAGGTAACAACTCTGAATGGATAGGATACTTCTGTTTCTACAAGCATAACGCTGTCCACTAACAGTATGATACTAGGGGAATATACAAAGTTCACAGTCATATGCACATTGACAATGCTCGTTCTATTGGTGATAAATCTAGAAGCCGCTTAAATGTCATTAACCCTCTCCCTGCTGAAGGCAACTTAAGTTGCCCGATCAAATGCAGAAATAGAACATTTTGATTTTATTCAGCAGGGAGAAAGTTAATTGTATTTAGCTGACACACATATATCCAAAGAATAATTGTATATAAATGTTGCTCTGTGGCTGGAATAATGCTCTGCTCTCTGTGTCACACAATGTAAGTTTTTTGCAAATTTGTAAGTTGTAATATTTCCAGTAATGTAATTGCTAACAGATATGCTGTTAATGTTCAATCCGGTACACAAGTGCATATCTCCGCTGATCTGTACACAAGTGCATATCTCCACTGATCTGTACACAAGTGCATATCTCCACTGATCTGTACACAAGTGCATCTCTCCACTGATCTGTGTCACTCTACTGCAATACGCAGGAATACAGATTGAATTCCGCGACTACGATGTTCACGATGCGATATTCTGAATGCTTATTTGCTGTCACTATCAGATGACGATGTATACAAGGACACACTACGCTCCAGTAGCATAGGATACAAGAGAAGCACTATTATTTGAAAGCACGACGAGAAGCTCTGTCATAACACCTATATGACACCACAATGACATCTATACACATGAAAGAAAGGAAGCACATTCGAAATTGGATGATATTACGACATATTCAAAATGTAAAGCAAAGATGTTCTAAATAGTCAGATGCACAACATTAAGAAATATCAGAAAAGATGAACGAACAATACAATGTTTTAACGTAACAAGAGCAATGAGACCACCACCCACCCATTTCTACAATACATTAAGAGATACAGTTAATTAAAATATTGACTTGTTTTCCAAAAGATGTCATAGGCAGATAGTACATCAGGGATAGGTTAGCTTAGTGCATGGCGCCGTACTGTCGATAGTATATTGACATAGCGATGCGTTCCCCCGAGAAACACGACCAGAAATTAAAACAATTAATGATTTCGTATATTACTCCATTGCTTTTCGTCCTTCGACGAACACCGTGAACGGAAGGAGCACGCCGAACAGATAATCCAATCATAGTCTGCTCTATCACTAATGACAAGTCTTTGTCTCACAAGTATTGACTCTTTGTCTACTGCAAACACATATTCCTCTTGCACGTCCAACAACCAATCGCACTGGCGAATATTGATATTTCCTCCAATAAAAGTCCTAACAAATGCGCTAACCCGAGATCCATACAGGGTCAGTAGGCAGAAAACTAATAAGATCGCAGCTGAGTGGAAGCAGAGATGGACAGCGATGAGAGCGAGGCATGCGCTGCGATGAGCCATGTTCGGCGCAGTGGGGAGTCCCGCATTGGTTAACAGCTCAATTGCCTATGGCCAACACGTCAACTATTCGTAAATGTGCGCTGACCCTGAATATTCGCGCAATAAATATCCAGTGAATGCAATTATGCTTAAGGATAGCAATTTGATTCCGATGCAGATGGAAGTAAAGTTGGTTGCCGGTCCATGTGTATTATTTCCACCGTATCTATTACGGAATATTGACGATGAGCAATATATACGCGACCAACGCAAATGCATCGCGGTTGTCATACAATAAATAACGCACACGAGCGCAGAAATGCTGCAAAAAATACACTGACAACGATACACTGCTTGCATAGATTAAACGCGCATTACATGAAAATCAATAGCAATATTTATAGTGAGAATTGTCTCGGGGATTACTCAGACAGTACGAGGTTTGAAGAGCGGTTCACAGGGGAACATGCAGGAGAGTTGATGACGACCTGACATTATACTAACGTATAGGATGTATACAGGTCGCTCTACAGTGACAGTGTGTGCTACAGTGTGTACGTCTTAGTGACCGGAAGTGCAGGATGCTATGCGGGCGCACTAAGAGGTCGGAACAATTCGGACTTGGAATCACCACAGGACCATCTTGACACCAGCACAAATTAACAATACGTTTACTTTCTAGCCACCATATAAAAGATCACGTTTAGACATACCGCCCTATGACATCTATAATTACCTATTCTCCCCATCTTTCCGTCTAACGCACCTGGATGGTTATGTTTGATAGCATTCATCCTCCTGGTTCCTCCTATCCCGGCTCCTCCGGCGCCTCCAGCTCCTCCAGGTTGTTTGGGACCTTTGGGCCGCGGCGCTTCCACTGGTAGTACCCTTCGTCTCTTCTTGGGTAATTTAGACCGGGCTTGAGTATGGGAATAGAACAGCGCAAAGTTACTCACGATAACGGGCACAGGCAAAGCGATGGTCAGTACACCGGCCAGTGCGCACAGCGCTCCCACAAACATTCCTACATAGGTTTTGGGGACCATATCCCCGTACCCCACTGTTGTCATGGTTACTATGGCCCACCACAAGCCCACTGGGATGCTCTGGAAATCATTCTCCGGGTTGTACTGAATACGCTCCGCATAGTATATGAGTGCGGCAAATATGACGATACCGAGCACAAGGAAGAATATCAGGAGAATCAGCTCCTTCGCACTGGCTTTGAACGTATGGATGAGAATTTTTAGTCCCGCAGAATGACGAGTCAGTTTACATAGCCTCATGATTCGGATGATGCTAAAGAACTCAAGCATGTCGCTTTCCTGTTGTAGTTTCGTGAGCAAGAAATCTAGATAGAACGATAACGTGGCTACGATATCAATTATATTCACGGGTGCTTTCAAAAATTCACATTTGTTAGGTGCTACGATGAAGCGAATAATGATCTCAAAGGTGAACCAAGCGTTGCTAGCACATTCAATGTAGAAAAAAGCATCATGTGGTTCTGTCTCTGTTTTCTCAAGACGCCATGTTGTGTTCCCATTGGCTGTTTTGGAAGTGACATTGCGCAGGACCGGAACTCGCATCTCCGGGTGGGTTTTGAGGCAGAAGGATAATATGGAAATAACTATGAAGAAAACAGATATAACAGCGATTGTCTGAAAAAGAAAAAGAAAATGTATTGAGTTGTCATCAAGGGGGGTTTATTAAGTAAATTATAATAAAATACGTACTGCAAGCTCAAATTCTACTGTACACATAGGCACAAACCGCAAGAAAGTGAATTTCTTGCGTTTCGTCCTAAATATACACACGGTGCTTGACAGTTCAACAAAAGATTGTGGGAGAACATGTAACCATGCACAAACAAGTACACATAGACACACTGACAATGACAATAACAGCGCACATTTCTTTCTGCATACGTTTTTTTGTAATTTAATAATAGTTTTCGCGGGCTTTTTTCTTTGGTTACTGTGGGAAGATTAATACTTTTACTGATTGTGTACGTTAATTTATTTTATTTTATTTTGATTGGAGTTTAGGGTCGCTTTCTAGATTAGTTCACTAATATCACGACATCCGTAACGCTGATTATTGCAGTAAACCTGCGAGAACCGGCTGGTCCGGACAGACCAAGGATGTATGTTTATTAACAAGTGTCCCAAGATCGGAACTAAAGATAAATTCGTATCCATATAACTAACTATTCCGTGATTAATTGACGAAAGACGAACACGAATACCATGTCATCTTATACTAGTGACATTAATGCGCGATGTACGGTAGATTAAATTATCATTTGTAATGGAACCGCCAACTAGCCATGACGTTACACTCACTAATGGTCAGGACTGAGATCACGTTAGCCGTGATTTCTCTTGATCACGTAGTCTCCGACAACCATCCCCTTACTTGTGGTCCTAAACCACGAGATTCTACGAGGATCGGTGGGATCTAGCCTTGTGTTCACATAGGGATTGTGTGTTCATACCAACTAGGCTTGCTCGCCAAAGCCTCCCTTTCATACGAATCCAGCAATCAATAGAAAGGCTGAATCCCCAGCCACTGGAAGACTAGCTCTCCGGATAACGCAGCCTCGATTTGGAGGATGGAGAAGCATTTCTTGGTGAAAATCGATAATATCTGGTTATAGCCCGTTTCAGCTTATTCCGTGTTTTAGATCTAGACTGACAATGATTAGAGCTTCGTTCGTAATCAGAACAAGTTCAGTTCCAGATGGAACCAGTTCTTCGAAATTTTATGTTGTTGAAGTATAAATAATCGATATTGGTTTGGAATCCAATGGGTAATAGCCATTTCAAATATAAATATTGATTATGCTTTTTACAGTTCATGTGAGCATATCCATACCAGATCCTAGTGAGAGGTAATGTACTGTTAGATTTAAGCACGGAGACGAGCTATGGAAAATAATAGATGAATAGATAGTGGGCTGCTCATTAATTACTGCGGAAGATAATTAGATCATCCGGTATTGACGCAGGATACGGACATAGAAGATGCTGTTGTACTGAGGATAATTTATCGGTTCTTTCTCAGTGAGAGATTTCATCAAGTAAAATTATATAGTTTGTATTGATACTTACATAAGTGTATAGCATCTAGAAACGATTCGTAGCTTTAAACAAATTATATTCTTATAGAATACTTTGGAAAATCAACCTTCAACAGGGCTTAGAGAAAGCTTCATTCATAGCTAAAGGTAGTGGCAGCAAAAGTGCCAGTATAACACGATCGATACAAAGAAACCGGAATAATTGAATTAGCGTCATGGTATTAATTATTTATCTCCGAGTCTCCAACGTGTTGGGCGAGTCTATTGAGGTCCGAATCACTGAACCGTTAATATTATATCCTAAAATAAATAATACGCTTGCCAAAGCAATGCCATTAAGAATTACCTCGTACATGATTTGATTCCGGATGCTCATTCAAAACTCTGCAGACCTATACCTTTAGAATTGTTACCATGGTAAGACTACGATTTGAAAGGTATATTTGAATGCGCGCATGATACAGACTTTATATACATTAAGTACACTGAGAAATTCTGATTGATTTTATGTTACAATCGTTTGAGCTTTGTGTGAACTTCCAGCTTCGCTCGGTCGAAAACTGAGTAACTATTGACCAGTTCCGCGAGCGACTTTTTACAGCTTTGTTAGGAGACACTTCACTTGTTGTAACATTCAAATCACATTAATATATTCACAAACCGCGATCACAAGTGTAAAATGTCTATATTTTAATAATGTGAGCGCGTACTTGTCGGGGAAATTCGATCAGTAAATTATGACCCGAGTATATTGATTGAGGAAATCAATGGCTTGAAGTTTTCTTGACGGAACCAATTCTAATAGCCGCTTCACTCTCTGAAATGACACCGCCTGTGAAATAACCTCATCGAACCAATCAATTAGGTGCAGTGTGCGAGTGTGTACTAGTATATTAGTATATGACTTCATGCAGGTGTGTATTGTTGAGACGTATGTCAAATAAAAGAAGCATCGTTGTCTTGATTTAGTTAATTCAAATAATATACTATAAATTCAATTATATAGTTTATTTATTTATACTTAGATGTCATTTATTTGTATGCAATATATGTCCTTATTCGATTGACAGGTATATTGACGGCTTGATGAAAATTAGAACACAACTCGATACCTAGAAGTTACATTTACACTAATAACCGCAATAAACAACTGATAAAGGTTCTATTTTATTCTGTACGGGTAGCCTACCCTTTGTAAACAATCTAAATTCAAGATTATTGTTCTTTTCGTTAGGTCAAACAAGTAGGTGATTTACATATGTTATCCTTCGTTCGGAAACATAAACGATGCCTTATTATCTTTAGTAGAAGAATAGTTCATTGCCGACTGTTCCTTAACACGTATAGTTATGCGCCCGCTTTTATTCTTTAGCTCCCTGTTCTACTGTATATTCGTGCAGGTCTGAGAAACGGGCCATTGCAACTGGAGATATTGATCATCGCCTAGCTGCCTGTATCAGATTGATGCAGATTAAAACGCGGACAACAAGAGTACGAGTGGCCACGGAATCTAGCCACACATCATCAAGATTGAGAGCCACTGGCGTGACGTCACTGCACGCGCTCATGACGTCACACGGGTAATAAATGACCGTAATTATAGGCCGGGGACCACGTGCCGGTCGTTCTAGAATCAAGATGTCTTCTTCCCGCTACTCGGAGATCAATACGACTCCGCTGTTGCCGCGGAGAGATTCTGCTGCCCAAATGGAGGAATCTTGTCCAAACACATCCGAGTCTTTCCCGGGTTAAATTCGAGACAGCTTTTCTTAAAATACCAGGTTATTCACGCGAAGCACGTGAATCGAATGTTGTTAGGTGTTGTCTACCTTAATGGTTATACTTGTTTATTGACTGTTTATCGAACCGCACGTTTATCCATTTACGAATTGTTTGCTTAGCCCATATTCCTCTATGAGTTGTAGCGAAGCCGATCCATTAGAGTGATTGAAAACTTAATGTCACACGACGAGCAAAACGTGGCAACATAAAGGTGATGTGAATCAAACTTCAATTATGATAACAAGTTTGACATAAAAAAAAGATAACCAAGGATAGATACAATACATAAACAGAACAACTGTTACATACACATATAATACACGTTCATTATATTACATACGACATTTACATCAAATAGCCTTTTGTATATGCACATGCATACCACTTATGTAAATTAAACTGTCTTTGAAAATATTACATATTAATGTTATTGTTTTAAATTATTTTAAGATAGTAATGGTAATAGATTAAGATGCGATAAAATTAATGAACTCATCAGTATGTAGTTAATAGAATTGATAATACACAGAGACACAATACAACAACCATGCTATGTATGTATATTTGATCTATCTAAGCCAAACCAACAACACGTAACCACACATTATGCTGATTACTCTCGCTCTCTCTTCCTCATTGAATGCAGAGGGTATCCCAAAGGTATCTAAACTTTCTATGGTTCACACTCAGGTTATCGTAATGTGTTGCTGCACCACAAAAGCATGTTCACAGCACACTCAAGCAAGCTATCCAGGCAAAACTATGTTCAATACTTATAGCAGGCACGCAATTTCCTTTTGATTGAGAGCCTAACTCAAAGGGAAAATGTTGCCTCCATGGGTTAGGCGAAGTATTAGACCACTTAATTCGGTTGTTACATGAAATATGAAACTGATGGTAATAGTGCTAAGGACATTAATCCAAGTATCAGAGCAAATACACGCAATCAAAGGTCAAATACGCAGTAGAAACTACGATTACCAAATGTGGGAGGGAAACCTTTGGCAATTAACTAATGCAATTGCTATTTTGCAGCAAGTGACGTTCACGGTCGACTGACCTGCTTTGACTACCAGGTCATTGAGTACGTCACAAGAACATTATTTTAAAGAATAATAGATACCAAAAGGTTTAAAGCCAGTTTCGATAATAGTAGAGCGGCTAAGAGACAAAATACACCCGAATTGTTCAATTTTTCATAAAGGCATCAACTTTGGTGTATATGTAGCTTTTTATATAATATAGTCATATAAGATAACAAAGACACGTCAACTGACTCTGCTGAGGGCCACCATAGAACATTCATTAATCGCAATATCATTGGTTTATTATGCTATTATATGTGTTCTTTTCGGGATATCTCATCTATAACTTGTACATTTTGTTTCACAATGTCCAGTTACATATCAATATAATAACCATAATAACCACCATTTTGAAAACCAAAATAGCCGCCATAACCAAATTCATTAAATATCGGATTAATATGTAAATATTTGTACAGTGTTCATCCTATTTTGACTAAATAATCTATATTTTGTCTCCGATATTTGAAGGAACTATTAATAACTAACAAACAATAACTAACATCATCAACAACATAGAATGAACATATTTTTACCACCAGACAACTCACAACTGTGATATATAGCTCCAGACCCTAATAGTAATACCATTGCACTTTTGACATTCTGAATGAATGAATCATGGGAACCTTTCAAATTTGTGATGTCATAAATATGATGTCTCATTCTGCTTTATTTAAAAGGGGAGATAACTCTAATTTACATTGTCATCAATGTTGAAGTTTATACTAATAGCAGAGCTGCTAAGAGACAAAACACACCTGCATTGTTCACATATTAACATTTGCCATGAAAGCATGAAATTTGGTGTGTTGGTAGCTTTTCACATATAATAAATGAAGACTGTTGACTGTCGCCATTTAAAAAACAAAATGGCCGCCATTTCGTATTTATTATTGGTAATATGTCTGGTCTAATTATGAATATTTGGGTAGTTTTTGTGACATTTTAACTAGATAGTGTATAATTCATTTAATTATATCCAGTAAAGACCGCCATTTTGAAATACAAAATGGCCAGCATCCAAATTTAGCTAATGGCCTGCAAGTGGATTATTATGCGCAGAATTTGTACTGTATCTAGTATACACAGCTTCATACATTCCAGTCAATATGTGAGGTATACCATTTTGAAATCCAAAATGGCCGCCATCTTAAATTCCTTATTGGCAATATACCGGGTGTGCATGTGAAAAGTTGTAGTTTTCGTGATATTTTGATTAGCTAATGTTCAATTATTTTATGTTCTACTAAGTATAATATATCTGTTAACATCAATATCGTATTCATATCTTGATTAGTCACTAAGGTATACTAATCTTAAAATGGTGGAGGTACATCTAAAAATACCAATTTTGACCAACAAATCCATAAAATATGTAATATAACATAGATTTGTATAATGAAAATGTTCAAACTAGTTCCGTACTATAATCTACAAGGTGTAAGCCATCAGTTAACACCAATATCGTGTTCGAGGTATACTAGTTTGAACATGGTGAGGGTTCATCTCAAAATACCAATATTGACGAAATATGCGTAAAATATGTTGACATATATTTGTAGAAAGTTTATATTTATAGTTCTATATAGGGCTGTGTTATAATATACAAAGTATAAGCTATCTATTAACATGAATATCGCATTAATATCTTGATTAGTTGCTGAGGTATTCTAATTTGAACATTGTGAGGGTACATCTCAAAATACAAATTATGACAAAATATGCGTAAATTATGATAAATAACATATATTTATTTAATGAAACGTTTCAAATTAGGTATATTCAACAAAGTGGACTCTACATGTTAACCTTAATATTATGTTAATAGCATGACATTAACAAGTATTAAAGAACATGCGTTACACATATTTCCTCAACATTTGTATTTTTGAGATGCACTGCATGCTGTTCAAATTAGCATAACTCGGTGACTTTGAGATGAACCACCACCATGTTCAAACTAGTATACCTCAACGACTAATCAATATTCGAAAACGATATTGGTGTTAACTGATGGCTTACACCTTGTAGAATATAGTAAGGAACTAGTTTGAACATTTTCATTATACAAATACATGTATATGTTATATTACGTATTTTATGCATTTTGTGATCAAAATTGGTATTTTTATATGTACGCCCATCATTTTAAAACTAGTATATCTGACTGACTAATCAAGATATGAACACGATATTGGTGTTAACAGATAGATTATAATTATTAGAACATATTAAAGCACAAGTTTGAACATTAGCTAATCAAAATATCACGAAAACTATAACTTTTCACATGCACACGCGGTATATGGCCAATAATGAATTTAAGATGTCCGCCATTTCTTATACTAAAATCTAGCTATACACCAAACGTCATGCCTTTATGACAAAATTAACAATGAATTTTGTCACTTAGCCGCTCTAATATAAAGACCAAAACTTTACTAACGTGTAACAGATATTCGTGTGTATATACTCACGATCAAAAGAAAGTACCCTCAGATGTTTTTAAATAAAACTTGTTTGAATCGGGTTAAAATCATAGCCCATATTATCGAACGCGGTCTGGACCAGGTTTAGCTCTAAAACGCGAGTTTAACCTTAAACGGTATTAAGGAAAGCATTTTACTGGTACCTTACGTCTGGACCTGGTTTGGGTATGTCTGTTTTCTATAATATAGTTTTTGCTAAAGCAAGAGTCTGGGTTTCCGTAAACCAAGACTAACCTTAATCCAAGTCTACATTAAACCGCGTTCGATAATATGGGCCATAGGGTTTTTTGCTCACCTGTCGCCAGAACAGATCCTATCAGATTAAAAAAAGAAGCAAGCATGAATATATTAGTTTGCAAGTGCATTTTAAAAATATGTAAAAAAATCGATATGTAACAGCACGGATAATCCGTACCATAAGGAAACAAAAACTCGATCAATTTGTACTATCGAATCACAGTTACAAAAAGAACACGAAAAGAATTCCAAGATTAACAGTAGCTGGGAGAGAACAAGCCATTAGAATATTCTTGGTGAGGACATTTCAAGCCCAGGTAGGAAGAACCTTTGATTGTAGGCCACGTACGGTATCCAAACTGCTCCAGCGTTACAATCAGACTGGTCTAACACAAGACAGGCCAATTTTGACAAAACGTGTGTCTTATATGTTCTATAGGCCTTAACACATATTTGAATTATGAAAAGGTTCTATATAGCTAATCGCTATATTCTAGGCTATCTGTTAACATCAATTACTTGTAAATATCATGATTAGTCACTGAAGGATGCTAATTTGAACATGGTGGAGGTACATCGCAACATACCAATTTTGACAAACTATGCATACAATATGTTCTATAACAAGTATTTGTATTTGAAAAGGTTTTATATAGCTCTGTGCTATGTTCTCCAGTGTAGAAATTACTAGAAGGTTAATAGAAATATCGCGTTAATATCTTAGAGAGAGAGAGATAATGTTTTATTCAAGGCCACAGGCCCATAGAACATGTTACAATTCAGTAATGTGTAATGATGGGTAAA
>JAUTBV010147353.1:0-10884 GCA_032361325.1 Lepetodrilus fucensis | reverse complement strand
CATTGCAGATCCATACACCTTCCTGACATACAGGTGTAGTGATATATTTTTAGATTGCAATTAAACTGTATGGAACCTACTTCATTTGGAAGAAAATACCACTCATATTACTTAACATACAAAAACACTAGGACACAGCCAATGGAACATGTGCAAAACATACTTTTTTGTTGATAATGATAAACTGTGCTGTCCCCTTAGATCACTCCCAGCTACATATAGACATGGCACATGTATGAACAAACTACATTGACATTAAATAACAAGGGTGTTTATCTGTGTTTGTGGATTGTTTGTGGATTGTTTGTTTGTGTGTGTGTGTGTGTGAGTGTGTGTGTGTGTGTGTGTGTGTGTGTGTGTGTGTGTGTAAACCTACACATGAATATCAATCGATCAATAAAAAATATACATGTATAAACTGCAGATATAAAGCATTGTACTAGAATATATGTCTACATGTTCACATGCGTTTCTGTGTCTGTGTGTGTGTGTGTGTATGTGTGTGTGTGTGTAAACCTACACATGAATATCAATCGATCAATGAATAATATACATTTATAAAATGCTCATATAAAGCATTGGGGTATCTGATAGTGCTAGTGTACTAGAATATATGTCTCCATATTCACGTGCATTTCTGTGTGTATGTGCGTGCATGCACGCTTGTGTGTGTATCAGTTGTGTACTTACGTGTGCACTAGTTAACAATTTATATTCGGTCTCTGAAGATGGTTCAATAAGCTTGGCATCTCCAAACGGAAGAATCGACCATAAAACTTTCAACGGACCAGTTGTAAGGCAATTCGTTGAGACGGGACTTTACCACTCCCTCTTCGGAATCAGCTATGGGTTTAACACTGTGTGCTACACCCCTTCATCTCCATCGCATGTTGTCAGTTACACAGAATCCGCGTGTAACAGAGGCAGTATTACACAGCATCAATGTTAAGAGAAAGGTTAAACATTAATGCCATCCTCATTTGCAAGATAAAGGTTAAACTTTAATGCGATACTCGTTTGTGAGACGGAACTCTTGAGATCTAGTAACAAGTAAGAATCGCAATTTGCCGTGCCCCAGACTTGTAATAAAATTTGTACCCAACTGTAATAAAAATCTTAACAGAATTGTAATAAATTTAACTATCGTCCAAGAATCCTGAGCTGAAATTACGTTTGATAGTGTAGATTTTCCTATTAATTCTTTAATTGGTGAATTGTAGTGCTAATGTGGGGTCAGGAAGAAGCTACAGCTACTATACTAGTACTAGACATGATAATAATAGTAATGGCATCATAACTTCATACTTTCCTAGAAGTTATGTGTTAATCTACCTCTTGCACGGAATCGTTTTAAAAAGGTCATGATCAATTTTGAGGTCATAGTGACCTCTTTTGCAAGGGTTTTTGAACCAGATGCCAAAGTTTATGTATGAGTCTCCCTGGCCTGATCAGACCTTGCTTATGTTATTTCTATCTGTACAGTACATGGATGTATTGTTTTTACTGTATCACAAGCGTAACACTCTAATAAACATCCAATCACTATTCTGATGGACATACCTTTTGGTTCCAGAATCCTAACAAAATATGCTCAGGAACCTGACAGGAAACTTTAACCTTGGGTGCCCAGGCCCCGAGATTACGAAACTTTTCTGAGTACAATTTCATACTCAACTCAGAATTGTGTTCATAAAACGTCATGGTTTTGAGCATAGCACGTGAATTGAGCACAAAAACGTACTCAGCAAAAGTTTTGTAATCTCTGGGCCAGGTTTATTATTGTGCATTCCAGAAATTCTCCTGGGGATCATCTCAACACCCCTTATACAGGCATAGTTAAATATAATAATAATAATTTGGTGTGAACACGTATATAATATAGAGATATGGGACAGGCCACTGTTCATCTAAGGGTACTGTCATCCAGTTTGGTTTCATGGAACCAACCACCACCACCGAAAATAATCTAGAAATTTAAAATAAATAATAAAAATAAATATAATTACAAATTTAAAAATCTTGGTCCTTTGAAATATTGAAACATTGTGTGATAAACCAGCCTTGTTGATATCAAAGATAATGTTTCATTATTACCGGTATTGCTAATTGAGAACACTTTTGAAGTTGTTAACCCTTTCAACATGATTCTTGGATTGTCTGCTCTTGCTGTGGTACCTTCATTAGGCCAAACATGGTGAGGGTTTTTCTTGTAGAAAATCTCTTTACCTGTTTACTAGCATCCATAGAAAGATGTTTGCTGCGGAAAATACACTTACATTACATTACCTGTATGCATACATTATCTGTCCTCAAATTAACATTGAACAAATTGGATGTCAGAATCGACCTTTCTACAAGCATTGAACATTCACATTCGTAATCTTAATGAGTATTACCATTTAACAAAATTTAAAATATGGTTACTATGGATACTATGATGACAGATCATAAGTCATGGTCTGGGGACAGTTCTCAGGTAACAGACAAATTGGGTTTCTTAGCAGGAATAGGCTTAGCTTGAGATTCCAACCAGACTCCCCTGCTGACCATAAAGCTTTCTATTTGTGCATGGTCAGCAGGAAAGGACGGAGGAATCTCAAGCTACCATAGGTCAAGCTTTGTATAAGGTAAATAGATCTAATTTTATAATGCATGTGCAGGTGTAGATTTCCAGCATTGTTATGAATAAATAAAATATATGTCATGTGGACTTCTTATATAGTTATAGTGTGGATACACTGCAGGGTAACATATTGTCACAGTGGTATTTACCCTTCCTATATGTGTCTTTCAATGGTATGTTTACGGTACTTATAAATTGTAGCTGTAAAATAATATAATCGTAAAGGGATGTTTTACCAAATATGTCTAGGCGACTGAGTGATAAGTCGGGCATTTTCACAAGCTTTATATAAGCACAGCGCAGACATGTGAGGTGGCAACCCTGTATCGTTAAACGCTTATTTTGTTTATGAAAGATATTTCATTATATTTTACAAAAGTTTTAGTTTTGTAGTATAATTAATCATGAAGATGTTTTGTAAGAATTTGAATTCTAGTATACTATACCATGAGTAGTGTTTGATTAATGGGCTGCAGCCTACTGTTGTTGTCAACTAATCCACACGGCATTAACCTTCGTTGTATACCGCCATGACATTCTAACTATAAGTGAGAGATGGCTATAAGATGGCGCGAAAATCAATGTCTGAAGACAGTAAGACAGAATCTCAGACAGGTGCTCAGACACCGGTCATTTCCACGTCAATTGGATTAATTCGCCGATACGCCATTTGGGACCTCGACATCGTGAATCTCTGTTCATAGAGTTAGAAAAATAATCCAGACATCCGCCACCCTCGGGATAGGGTATGGTCATCGTCCCCTGTCCCATGCGAGATCGAGAAGCAAGGACAAGCGGTTTGGTCGGAAAAGGTCACGTGAGGTTGTCGAGATCAGACGTGAACCTACCAACTGACCAACATTGAAGAATTGTCCCGAGTGTGTAAGCCAGACAAGAGGAATGAGATACCACTCCAAGCTAGGTGACCGGCTTAACACGTTGAGAAGTGTGAGGCTCAGAGGAGACTTAAATGTTATACATCGTGTTGAGTTCGAAGGCTGCGTTGTTTCACTTGGGGGAGAGAAGAATTAACAAAGAGAATATCCAGGCTAGCAAGTTAAAGTTGTCTAGACGTAATTGTTCATTTTTAGACACATGGGCTGGTGTCTTCTGGAACATGGGTAGCATATGAAAAAGAGGTCACTGACTCTTGTGTGTTGAGGATGAAGGTCAGGCCCCAAGATTACGAAACATTTCTTTAGTACGTTTTCATTCTCCTAAAAAAATGTTCTCAAATACCCATGTAAAATGTGTAAAGCTTGAAAATGAATTTGTACAGAAAAAGATTCGTAATATCTTGGGACTGCCTTGTTGGCCTATCATCCTTGCCTTTCATCTTCCTACTCACATCCTCACCCACACAGTTACTTGCGCTATTTTGTACGCTACAAAGCATAGAATCATTAAAGTGACCGGTTAATAAAGAATTGTCTACTTATGCTGGATTTAATGTTTGCATCCTGTAAACACTGATTCGGTACTGTTCCGGTTCTAAAATTAAAGTGGCCATTATTACTAAATTCTATGTGAAGTTTGATTAACACTAAATCTGCCAAAATCAATACAGGCTTATTCCTAGCATGCTCATATTATTGTAAACAAGTTATTTAGGTTTTGTAATTGTTTTGTTTGGTAATCCTGTTATAAACCAACCTTTTCGTGTTGTAAATAACCAGTGTTATTTGCAGATTATAGTGTAGATAACTGCTATAATATTATATTAGTACTTATTTCATGAGCATCAATATTTCTTGTTAACCTTTTAAAAAGCAGATTTGAACAGTTTTGTGCTTGTTGGAATGTTTTATTGGTAAAATAACAAACAGCAATACATTAATTGTACATTGATATTAAAACGTACTGTTTACTAGTACCAAGCAGGGAGTGGGTACTCCTTAGAACTATGATGGCTAACCTAATCCATTTCTATTGTGAATAAAATATGTTTAAACTAAACTAGCCTTTTAGCACTGGGAAAAGGCAGCAATGGTTATATACTCCAGGGAGTTGAGAAGGATTGATTTATTGACCTGGGATATGTCATGTGATGACCATGCTTTTGGCGAATGATAAATATTCATACTATATTAATGAGAATAAATATATTATTATTATTATTATTTTATAGTCAACATATCGGGAGTGCACATACTGATATTACTGATTATGCGACGTCATAATGCATCCAGATGATAATTATTAGTATTATTATAGTCATTATTATCATCATCATCATCATCATTATCATCATTATTATTATATTTACATTGCAGTGTTATTTTTAAGGAATGTTAGATTAATTATACCATACATCTTGCTTCTTTGGTCCTACCAGCAATGGACCATCAGTGTTTCTCTTTCCTGTGCAAAATAAGTTATTTTGAATTGTGTAATCTCACAACATAATGTAGGGTGCCAGTTGAATAGATGATCTCTTAAAGAAATATTTTTCAAGAAAAAAGATGGTTGTTCACAGGAAAATATTGTTAATTTGTTACTACCAGTACTTTAAAAATACATTCTGAAATGCTAACAGGCTCACAGGCTGATCCACTTGTAACGGAGGATCATGCCGATACTGGGATTCGAACCTGGGTTTCTGGATTGTGAGTCCAACACTCTACCGATTGAGTCATAGGGGTTACACACTTATTTTATTCTTCCATACTGTTGAATGAAGGTACTGAAATTCTACAAAGTGTTAGTAGAAGATGTCATACTGCTTACATGGAACTGAACTGTTCAGGATTCTATAACAAGACTTTGGGACATCAATGAGGTTTTCCAAATCCATCTGTGTACAAGAAAACGGCAACTTTAATTTAAATATAGATGGAATCACTGAACTATTGATGAATATACCATCATGTACTAGCTGACCTACTGAATGTGATTGCCAGGCTTTACAGTAGGGGTGACCAAGTACATTCCGTGATCATAATTAAGTGCTGGCTAAAACCTGACTTCCTTGGACATGACCAATCACCAGCAGAAATATCAAGTTGTTTGGTTTCACGGCTAATCACAGGGTTTACTTACTAACTAGGCTGGTAGATGTATTTGTGTAGGGGATGCTACCATTGATTTCAATGCTAGACGTAAAGGTAAGAACTCGTACTTGATGATGTAATGTCTGGCTTTTGTTTGATGAAGAAAGCCTGAAGGCTTAATCATAGGAAATGCTTGGAAGTGGTTTGGTTAGGGGTGGGGTTTACTGTGTGTGTGCGTATGTGTGTGTGTGTGTGTGTGTGTGTGTGTCAATGTGATCATGATAATAATAATAATACAAATAAAATAATGATTTAAAATAATAATAATAGTAATACAGTAATAATAATAATAATTAGTAATAATAATAATAATTAATAATGATAATGATGATGATAATGATACATCATACACACACACACACACACACACACACATACACACACACACGCACATACATACATACATACATACATGTACTTAAAAAAAATACAAATAAATAAATATATAAACAAACAATGCGAGCATAATATTAATGCGAAAAATGCACCCGCCGTATTGTCGCATATAATTGCTGTGCATAAAAGGTAAGACTTGAGGAAAACATGTATGGAGACATGGCCGATCGCATTTTATTGGTGTCACATTTACGTCTAAAACCTAGAGGTCGCATTAAATTAGTGACGCATTAATTTAATGATTTACAGTATACGTATTCTTAATCTTTCTATGAAATGATATTATACAGGCAATTCAATTCATTGTTACCCAATTGTATTCTATTTACATACCATAATGATATATGGTACAGTCATGAATAATAGCTGGTAAAGTAAAAACTAAGACAGGCAATACTATGACAGATTTCCTGTAACAGCTTGCTGACGTTTTTCATAGTTTATAATAGGATCAATATATCAATTCTTTAGTATACGCTTTCAGTATGATTGAGCTGAATTAATTCTTCTGGGATAAATGTCTTTCCATAAATCTTTTATATCTATTCTATACGTCATTTTAAGCAGTTGCAAAGTTCAGAAAGTATATATAGCTGTCAGTTCAATGGCATACATGAATTATTCGTAAATGCTACTTTGCAATTTTTAACATTTTTATCCAGGATTTTAAATGTAAATATGATATGTATTGATAATTGCATGGGGATAGTGTAAGTGGGGATAGTGTAAATGTTGATCGTCCCATTGCCATTGGAATAACGTAAATAATTATTATGGAATCATATTATAACACTGGAAATCTAACTACCAGTATGGTATACTATAGTTTGGCAGATTATCTCGGTAAATACTTCATGGAATGAAAAACAAAAAAAACTTCATTTTCTTATTTCATTTGACCTACCGGTAACCAACTTTAAAAAATGCAAAATATTGCACCAGTAATAAAAAAATCTGTTTATATAACGATCACCAAATATTTTGAGTACATATTATTTTATGCAGAGGGGCGATTTTCGAAAGAAGGCACAGGCAAATAGGCTGAATTTGCACGTGCGGGTATGTGAAGAAGAGCATCAGCACGTGCAAATCAAGCCTTTTTACCTGTTCCTTCTTTCAAACGTTGTCCCACTGCATAAAATAATACTTAGTCAAAATATTTGGTGATCCTTATATAAACAGATTTTTTATTACTGGTGCAAATGTTTTAATTGTTTAATTGTTAATAGGTAGATCAAATGAAATAAGAAAATTAAAGTTTTTTTGTTTTTCATTCCATGAAGTATTTACCGAGATAATCTACGAAATATGGATGTCAATGCATTTCATACCAAACTATAGTACACTGTACCACTACGTTTCCTTAAATTCACGTGGGAGGTAATCCACTAATTGATAGTAAATTTTGTCCAGCTCTCATATCATATTGCAAACGTACAAATGATTAACTTCAACCGTGATGCCTAGAGTGCAATGCCCTTATTCCCAGGGCGACCTTAAATCTCATGTGTTTTCACTATTTAAAGAAATATTCAACATATAAATACGACTTTACACATGATTTCAATAACTGTAACATAATCTTCTATAATTTGGTAAAAATCTAATTTAAATATCCCATTGGTCCAATGACTTGTTTTATATTCATAGGTTAAAACATAAAATATCCTTTTTCTTTCTGTGACATTGACCTTACAATGTTCATAATGGTATTAGACTAATTAAATTACACCACTTATGTTCTTCTACAGTTCTATCAGATGAAATAAATTAATTTCCTTTCGTGGCTGTAAGAACGTGATCATGGGCTTTCATAGTATTTAAATTGCCTACAATTTAACAAAGAAATATGCACTTTTGGATTTTAAAACGAGAAGACCTTTTTTTAAAATTGGGGAGATGTTTGTCACGTGATATATGACGTTTTCTGAAGACATCAAAGTTCTTCTCTAATGTATAGTAAAGTGTATAGAGTATTTTCACTGGTGTACATGTCCTAATTGTCAAAGATCATGCAGTACAGCATCCTCTACCTAACAAACGTCCTCGCTGGTACTTAGTTCCATTCAGGGCTCACTTCTTGTGGTACCCCTGGCACACATCTAGAGGGAATTTTACGCAAACAGCCAACCAATGAAATCATTTTCCCCAATGAATTTCCTGTAAAAATCTATCCAATGTAATAGATTTTATCATTGTTCTATTTAGCGCTCCTATACTGTTTGAGCAAGTTTCTCTATAGATGTGTGCCATGGGTGCCAGAAGAAGTGAGTTCTAAATGGAATTACCGTAAGTACCTCTGGGGTGAGAGTATGCCTCACACTGGGTGACCCACTCATTTTATTCCTTCCAGGAAGCCTTCAAGGTACTGACATTCTATGAGCTGTTTATAGAAGATGACAATACAAATGTTGCTTTTTATTGTAGAATTTGTTTTTTTACCTTCACATACCTCATGTGGTTTGTCAGAAATCATTTTTCTTTTCAATTATTTTCTGTATTGTCATCTACCATAGTCCAAAGAAAACCATTAATGAAAATAATGAAAAGATGTTGGAATTTAATGGAACATGTTCTCATATGATGCAAAACTTGCGTGCATCCTTACTAGGTATAAAGAGTATCCTTTCTACTTTACCTTGGTGTCAGAATTGTCCAATGAGCAGCAGGATTTGTACATGGTTGCTATGGCAATGAGTCTAGTTCTGACAGCCATAGCATGCCATTTTTAAATGATCGATTTGAAAAGTTAAAATAAAAATAATTATTTTTATCATAATTATGTCCAATAGTAAACACTAATCTACACATTTGATAATTTTCAAGAAAAAACAAAATTTTTTTTTTTTAACTTGCTATATATAATTTCAATTAATAACGTATTCACAATAGTAAAGACTACAATCTGTGTCTGGCAATGCTATATTTCATTGATATGTTTTACATTATAATAGGAATAATTACCATGTAAATCCATTTGTATACAATGCGAGCTCGCAAACCATTGATTTTCTTGTAACATCTGTGACATCAGTAATTCTTCGACAGGTAAACTGCCCGTCTAACCTGCATTGTCAATGTTTGTATTGGTCATCCTTGCTTGACATTGATCAGAGCCCTCCGGGTGGATGGATGATCAAATATTCATATTGTGTGGTATATACATTTAGTTTATTTGCTCAATATTGTTCGTGTAGTGATTTGTTGTGTGATGTGTCAATAGGAAGGACAGGAATCAATGGTGGAGAGTCCAGCGGTCGAGTTCAGAGGTCGGTAGAAACTAGCTGCCACGTTTGTAAGAGTAGTGAAGGTGTTTGGTTTTAGAAGCAGTAGCAGCAGTCTGACCATATTTACTGATGGTAGACACAGACTTAAACAGCAGTGGAAATGTTTGGTTTTGAAAGTACAATCTCAATGATAGACTACTCAACTGGTGGTATGCACAAAACTAAAATTTTATATGGGGATTTGTGAACAAATGATCATGAAATCTTAGTTAAAAAGGTTTTATAATTTCTGGGCCTGATTTCAAAGATCAACCTGAATGCTAGTGTATAAAACTCCAGCAATTTCACTGCCAGCCATGAGGACTGGTAAGTCTGAGAAGTTACCCGTCCTCATTCATGTTGGCCAGTGACCGATGATATACATCTTGAAAAACGAACAAAAAGTAACACGACATGCAGGCATGCAAGGATAAAACGTGGCTTTGTTCTTGGGTGAATCCTTACACTGATATTTGTGACAGTGTCATCAGGAGCTTGTAGTACCAATGGTTTTTCATGTTCAGATGAAAACATGGGAATTCTGAAATTTCACACACTGTTAGTAATAGAAACTGCAAGGTTGCTTTCTTTATGCAATGTTTTTATATACATTTTCAACATTCATTGCTAAATGTCTGTTTGTGCATACAGGAATTACTGTCTGAATTTGTAACTAAAGGAAATTAAAATAGCATTTCATCACAACCTGCTTGCTGGATGGTCTCATCTCCGTATTGATGTAGCAGGACCTCTCATGGAAAACCATTTTATTGTCTCCATAAAAAGAAACCATTTCAAAGTAGGAGAGAGAGGTTAAACCAGGCAGTGGCATATTGATTATTTGCCAAATTGTCCATACATTTTGTTTAAAACCATCTATTAAAGAGAGTTTGTCGTGTATCTGGTACAAAGTTGTAGTCATTCAATCAGTTTAGTAACTTTTAAGAAAACTATCTTAAAGGAAGGTATATTTAATTACCTTTGATGTTGAGATCTATTTCAGTTTAAAGTTTTTCCATTTTATTTTTTAACAATTCTTCAGAATAAGAAGTTGTGAACACTAATGGAAGGGATGAAGAATCACACTTTGAATTATGTGAACATCAATTGTTTACAACTAATGAATACAATTGGAATAACAAATATTAATAAATAATGAACCATAATACCTTTCGTCTTTTATTTTCAATTGAAAATAAAAATTGTGTGAATTGAAAATAAAATGATGTCAAGTTGATACCATTTATGAATAATCAGGACATATTTGCATTACGATTACTAAATATTATTAGAAATCATCCTCATACTAATTCAGGGCAAAATTATACATGTATTTGTTTTAATACACTATATAGTGGTAGATCGTACTCTATCTCTTAATTAGAACATATACATTTATTTATGTTTATTCATGTATGATTTGTTCATGCGATATTCGATATTCTTTCAACAAGCCATTAATCTGACCTTGAGAGCAATCTCATTAAAATCATATCTCAGCGCAGCTGAGATCTGACGGAATCGCCATATACTTTGCGTCAGATTGCCC
>JAUTBV010147342.1:0-10884 GCA_032361325.1 Lepetodrilus fucensis | reverse complement strand
ATGCAAAATACTTTACTGTAATGCAATTAATGACTTACTCGTCATCTATATTTTGTATCAAATGTAATATTCTCCTGGAGAAAATAAAAATTTGAACTTTATACAACAGTTAATGCCTCCACTCAAAACTTTTGCCACGAATTCCCGATCGCTCAAGAATTGCAAGAATAAATACGAATCAGTTAATAACTACGAATCCTAAAGGTTATCAATTCGTAGCGATTCGTGGGATTCGTGGTCTGTGTGGAATAGTAGCACTATTAAACGATCAATAATAATGTCAATAATATTGTCAATACTGGGTAATTGCCAATATTATTGACTGTTTACTAGTTTAGTTAAGCGGCCCATACACAATCAGTATGAATGACAATAATATTGATACAGTAATATTGATGAAATGTTTGTTGGTCACCAACAGCAGTGCGCAAGTCATATTTTTGCTTCAATATCACCCACTAACAGTCAATAATATTTTCAATTATCCAGTATTGACAATAGTATTGCCATTATTATTGATCGTGTATGGGCCGCTTTAGTGGGTCATATTGAAGCAACTATTTGACTTCTGTAATGCTGTTGGTGACCAACAAAAACATCGTCAATAATAATGTATCAATATTATTGTCATTCATATTGATCGTGTATGGGCTCGCACAAACACTATCCTAGCGGGGAAGCCAATTCAATTATATTCATCCAGTTATGCTTACACCAATAGAATCGCGGATTATTTGTTGTACACGCAAGTTTACTCCAGTAGATCACTTTCATATCTACAGGGGCGGATCCAGCATTTTAGGAACAGGGAGGTTCATGATAAAAAGGACATGTGGCAGGGGCAAATCTAATTATATATAAAGTTATATAGTTATAAAGTTATAACACTGCTAAATAGCCATGTCCCATGCTGGAGATGGTACATAACTAGAATCTACTGGGTTTGGGGTCCGTTTTCACCAAAACTTAAAGCAAACTCGGCTCAAACACCTATATAATTTATAAATTGAAAAAAAACAGGGGCTCTATTTAAAAGAATCCTACTATAGTGTTCTTTCTTACTGCAAGATGCTCATTTCAAATATATTTTCATAACGCATGACGATGGCCTCTCGTTCCCTATATATAATTTGTTATCTACTGTACTGGTTCCGACGGGTGTACGCCATGTTTCAGCTCTTTTTTAAATATAAGCATAATGAAATACGATATCCTGGTACCTACCATCTTGCCCAGCCCACTTGACCCATCTCTACTTCCTTCGTAGTGTCTGTAGTAAGCGAAGCTCGGAATGGTACCCTTCCCTAGGGGAGATGGGTACCTACCTTTTAGCACATTTACCTAGTGCAATATCATGCTACTTATATAAAATAATTATTATATGTACATTACATTAAAACAATAACACCACATTTTAAATGACGTCTATATTATGCCCCTCAAAATTTGGATATGGCATTTCTTGGTTTCGGCAACTTTTAGTACCCATGTTTTAGCACAGGAAATTTTGAAATGTATACATAGGCGTAATGGAAAACTGGCATCTGTAGGTGGGGAATACATGGGTGTGTTGTACACGGCCGTGTTCTGGACATGTAAGTTAATTACTGGGGTCATTTTGAAGTAGGCCTATGAGATTCGATTGATTTTCTTGCATCAACGGATGTGGCATTTTTGCATTGAAGTTGTCTGATGATATAAACTATAATTATTCAGTCCTGCGAGTTGCGTATAGAAGATAGATGCTGGAAAGAATTTAAGAATAGGCATAGACTGTCTAGAAACAACATTGCAACTTATAGGTCATCCTCGAAAACCCAAGCCATTATGACTACACTAACCTCCGTCAAATACCCTGGGATCACTGTTTATGTAATGCATTAAAATATTCAAACCGGCTAAGAGTAGTAGAAAACGGAGTTCTATATAGACAGTGATCCCAGAGTATTTGACGGAGGTTAGTGTAGTCATAATGGCCTGAGTTTTCGAGGATGCTTATAGGTTTGAGCTGGTGGCTTTACATATTAAAGGTACTAGGTGGGGAATGCATGGGTGTGGATACATTATTTTTCGTGTTTTGGGGAATTTTGCATCATTAATGAGGCAAGGTAATGTACCGAGATAATATAGCGCTATCATGAGTATGCTTACTATTTGTATATATGTGGGTTATGATAACGTTTATCCCTGTTTATGAAAATGACGATTACGTAGTAAATATGATGACTACATGGACAGTATATAGTGAATATCGCGATGGAAATAAACAACTTGGGAATTATCCATGATCTAAAAACTGTCCATACCGTGAGTTCTGAGCGAAATAAGTACCGCTGGGTTGCGAGGATGAGTTGGGATTTGCGATACAGAGAAGTGCAGAAGTAGCGTCCAAGTTGTATCTTATAATGTTAGGTAAAAGTGCACTAATCATGCTAATGGTAATAAATGAACAAAAAGTGTTTCTGATATTTCCTCCTACCGATCTTTCTTAGTAAATGTTCGCTTCCTTAGACTATAGTTGACTTATGTTTCACATCTGAATGACCATATCATTCCTCGTATAGTTCCTTGTAATTGGGAAAAGCGCACTTCTAATATATAAACAATCTATCACCCGAGTTTAATAAATGGTAAAAGGGCACACTTGATAGGTATAAAGCAACCTTTCATATTAGCTGCAGATCTGTAGCTATAAGATGCCCCGTTTACCGTTTATCTATTCTGGCACCGGTGCATGGTTCTTGAATTATATTAATCAACATTTTATATCGGAAATGTGACGGTCTTATGGAAGTCGTGTTCAGTCGTATGACGATCGTATGAAGATCGTGTAGGCTATATTCGTGTTCAGTCGTATGGCGATCGTATCAAGATCGTGTTCCCGCGTTTCGCTGTACAGCTACTTTCCCACATACACGATCTTGGCCACGACCGAGCACGATTAGGCAGTCGCCCTCGGTCGCATTACCGTCGGGAACATGATCGTAATCAGTCTTATGTGATCGGCGGTGGTCGTGCGCGGTCGTATGACAATCGTACTGGTGTCTAGGTCGCGCTCTGAACGACCTAATGTAAATAATTTAGTCGTAAGCACTCGTATGACTATCGTATGACGACCGTGTAAATTCGTATGAAGATCGTGTTTAGTCGTACAGGGAGACGCGGGAAATAACTCGTACGACTGAATACGATCTTCATACGATCGCCATACGACTGAACACGAATATACACGATCTTCATACGACTGAACACGACTTCCATAAGACCGTCACATTTCCGATATAAAATACAAATCGTATTGCTATCGTATAAAGAACATACACCATCGTATTGCGCCGTTAGACTGTCGTATAACATTCGTATGACAGTGGTAAACATAACATATATTTGCATATTTGCCACGATCAAGCACAGGCTTGGTCGTGTTGGGATCCTGATAAAGATCGTGTATGTGGGAAAGTAGCTTATGACTGAACACGATCTTAATACGATCACCATACAACTGAACACGAATATACACGATCTCATACAATCGTCATACGACTGAACACGACTGCCATAAGACCGTCAAAGAGTCCGATATAAAATACAAGTCGTATTGCTATCGTATAAAGAACATACACCATGGTATTGCGCCGTATGACTGTCGTATAACAATCGTATGAGAGTCGTACACATAACATATATTTGCATATTTGCCACGATCAAGCACAGGCTTGGTCGTGTTGGGATCCTGATAAAGGTCGTGTATGTGGGAAAGTAGCTTATGAACACGATCTTAATACGATCACCATACGATTGACACGACCATACACGATATTCCTACGGTCGTCATACGACTGTGTACGACTACATTGTTTACATTAGGTCGTGTTCTAAATTGTGAACATGATAACAAATTAGAGTACAACCTAAACACCTGTACGATCGTCATAAAACCACGTACGACTACCACCGATCACATACGACTGACTACAATCATGTTACAGACCGCAATTGCCTAAATTAAATCGTGCTCGGTCGTGGCCATGTGGGAAAGTAGCATTATAGTTGGACTGCACAGCCTGGAGGGATAGTCTATCCTCTTCCTCACCTAGATGGACTAGTCTATCCTCTTCCTCACCTAGATGGACTAGTCTATCCTCTTCCTCACCTAGATGGATAGTCTTCTTCCTCACCTAGTGATCGGCTCACTTTGGTCTTTAAACATAAACGAAGCTACTGGTACTTGCCGTGGGTAAAACGGTGGATCCAGATCTTGGCTTGGAATTTTAACCAAGTTCTTGACACACCCAGATGTTAAAGCGGCACATAAACGATCAATAATAATGGCAATAATATTGTCTATACTGGATAATTCACAATATTATTAACTGTTAGTGGATGATATTGAAGCAATAATAATGTATCAATATTATTGTCATTCATATTGATTGTGTATGGGCCACTTAATGATGCAAAGGAAAACAACGCTGTTGACTTCATATTCACTGACCTGAGATGATCATGTTTATTTACAATGACTTTACATAACACTCAACACGAAGAGTATGACACACTGGTGACACATGTCAATAAACTCCCCCAAACCAATCAACTCGCTTATAACAACAACCAGGGGGAGTTGTCTATAGAAGCCACGCCTATAAACGCACTACATTCGTTAAGATACCATTGACAATCGGCCGTTGTAGCTGGCACTAAAACGCAACACAACTGGAATCGTTAGTTCCAATAACAAGAGACGTTCTAGGCATAGTCCAGGGTATCGTTTCTAAAAGCTATTATATATCTACTATGAGACTATAAACACTTGTACCAATCTCCAATAGATAGGAATTACGAGAGCGTTATGGTCTCATATTTGACATGAGAGCTTCGAGAAACGATGACCTGGTAATATCCTACATATAAATCTACTTAAACAGCATCAGTTTTACACTAACTATTCAGAAACAAGGATATATCAAATAAGACTACATATAACAAGTTTTAAGTTGCTTGATGGAGGTTTCAGAATATGTTCCAATTCTAGTACTGATGGAAATCTAGACACATCAACTTCAAGCTAAATCTTATCGCAAAACAAAATTAAACTAGACTTCCCTGAAAATATGTGTCTAGCTAATCAGAATATACCTCTGTATATTTATCTCTAATATGTAAATTCCTAGACATTTTACTTATGTTAATTAATTCCGACCTAAAAAAAGAAGAATATTTTTGGAATACTGATAAAGAATGGCTCCAATTATTTTAATTAACTCTGACTAAAATGTGACTGCATATAGAGAATTAGCTAGTAGATATTCCGCTAGCCTTTCCTATTGATCATGAGCTACATTCACTATGGGTTTGGTCAGCAGGGAAGGCTTACAGAGTAACGCCATAGTATTGAAAACTAGGTCCACTGAAGCCAAAAGCAAGAACATTATGCCATGAAAACAAACACAAATAAGATGCTGCCTATGAAATGTTTGTTCCCTTTATTTTGCTTTATTGAATGCACATACTGTTGCAAGACAGTAATGATTGGTGGCATTTAACTCTCTCCATGCTGGAGACAACCGGAGATGCCCTAAAGAGCTTTGTCTGTGCCTACTTCAGCAGGGAGAGGGTTAAAGGAGCTACAATGATCTGTGTATCCATTGGATTGCAAACTGCAATACTTAACTTGCTAACAGTGGAGTGAAAATATTAGCACTGATGCATTCAAAACAGTGCCAACAACATTTGTCAATGTATTTTATACAATCCTTATGGCAGAACATTAACTCAATATGATAATGTACTTAGATATGATCATAATGTACTTATGACAATGTATGATTCGTCTCTTAATCATTGAAATGTTGGCAAGACCATTTTAAATATCTTACACTATTATCATAAACAATGAAAGTGAAAACATGATGATAATTCAATGCCTCTGATGCAGAATTATTGAAAATATATGTTTTGCTCCAAGAAGAGAAATGAAATCAGACATGTTTAACCCTCTCTGTGCTGAATGCAACCAGAGTAGAGACTGCTGCTATAACAGCAGTGAAATGGTTAATAATGTGCTCAAATGACCCTGCATTTCACAGCACAAGTTGAACAGTTTTGGCAATGGGTATCCACTAAACAGATCCAGACATCTCACAACTCCAGGTGTGGACAAATCGATGGAAATGAAAAAAAATCCCTACCATGACAACAACTTACAAACTGCACCAAATAGTTTCACATATGTATATACGGTATGAAAAAATACTGAATGTTGAAATATTCAAACTTGGGGGAAGAAAAAATGCACAATTTGTTTTTTAAAAAATCTTAAAAATTCTATAAAATGATCGTGTGGAAGAGGAAAAGTCATATTGGCAAAATATTGACAATCCGCCTAAGAATACAATGCAAGGTGGCTATATACAATGTCTGTTAGTTGTGAGGAATATACAATGTCTGTTATATTGTGAAGAATATACAATGTCCATTAGTTGTGAGGAATATACAGTGTGTCGATTACTTGTGAGGAATATACAATGCGGGATAGATACATGGAACATTATTTATACATACAGTAGGAAACAATGCAGCAGTTCCGAGAACATTCTCAGAATAAATTGTTTTTTAAAAAGAAGAAAAGAGTTTGATTCTTCGATTGGTCTGAGATACTGCTAGTAAAGATCCGGAGTAATAGTAATGAGGACTGATCAGTAGAGATGAATGAATTAGCACTTATGTAGAACAGACTGCAAAGTGATGGCCCCAACACATGCTGACACCCCAACTGGGCCCCCGATACCAGCTGCCATGAACCCCAACAGGGCCCCCTACAGTCTGTCACCTATACAAACTTGATAACTTCTGGTCAACAATATTAAATTGAACAGGTTCTATACTTCCCCAGTCTCTTCACAGTGCTACACAATGCTATGCATATCACAAATACACCGCACACAACAACAACAAGCTGAACATAGACGTACATCCTATCAAGAGGGCCAGGTTCGTCAGATGGCCTTTGAATAGATATAATGGTGGATTATTGCTTCCAAGAGTTGTCTGAGCATCGTTCTCGCATTCACACTCTAGCCTTGCATTCATCACCTCATAAATATTCACATCAATGTTCATCACTGTAATGAAGCATAACAATCACCTGGAGCGGAAAAAACTAATTATTAGTAAAAAGAAAACCGTGTTCTCAGATGGCAGTACTGGCTACCACACTACAGCAACCATTGTAACAAACACTACATAAAACACTACAACATATTCAGCAGTTGGGAGGTCGACATAGAAATCGATGTCGATACAAACACACGTAACAAAACAGCCGATATTGTGCACACGCTGTGGTTTCCAGTTCTAGGATTGCGTGCACGGTATCTTTGAATAATTCAACTCCCATCCATATAAATCACTCAATCGATTTATCAATATATACACAAGACATTAAATTAGTGTTAAATGCATTTCTTGGTCATCATGTTACCAAAGTAGCATGACCGTTACGACTACAAAATAATGCTGGGATTCACGGTGACTCCAACAATTCGATACCCGACACAAATGAGATAGGGGTGTGTGGAAACAGTCGACTGTATACTATACATAGACTCATAGCTAACATATTACTTATTACATCTAATCTAGGGATTTCATATTTAAAAAAAATTCAAACATAAACAAAATATATTTACAGAAATATGTGAACTTTTATGACAGCATCCACGTTTGGCAAATGGCCAGCAATTATGCACTGTACTTATTGTGCATAAAAATATTTCAGATGATTATTCAAATTGTCACTGTTCAGGTTATTTACAAAATGATGCAAAGATGAGATAAGAGTACAGCTCAGTAAGAGAGATGAGGACATAATATTAAGATGACTCAGACATTGTGAGGTCAAAGTTCAAAGTGATTCACTTATCAAACATCCCACTAACTATATACAATGGCAATCACCAAGAAAGACAAAGTATTTAATATTTAAATCAAAATATCACAAGCACATCACCTAGAAAAAATATAATCTAATTCTCTTAATGAATGTCTTTTTTCCTTCTTTAATATGACTAGTTGTATCTGGGTAATTAGAATGTAAACCATATTTCATAAACATTTGCTATTCAATAATTAGCTATGATGCAACATTGCATAATGTTTGTCTGCTAGTCTACTGCCTATACAAATGAGGATATATTAGTAACCATTAGCAACCACTGAAACCAGCAACGTGTCAATCACATAGATATGGTCAAGTCCAAGGTCAATCACATCTCATTCAACCTGCATATTGTGTCGGAACATCCAGACAATTTCACGGAATCGTCAATAACCGTCAAAAACAGTCTAGTATTCCATTCCTGTGATGTAAACATGACATTGGGAAATAAACATATATAAATCTTTCTTGTAAAAAGGACAAAAGGGATCAGGAAAGACGTCCAAATGACAATAAGTTATAGCAGTAACTCGACATATTTCTTGTGGGTGAGGTCAAACCGGGTCGTAGGTGAGGTCAATCCAGGTCGTGGGCAACACCAGAGGTCATGACCTCAGTTCATCCACTTCCTGCAGCCATTGGCGCCACAGTTGCAGGGAATCTTGTGTTGGTCGTCTTCAAAATCAAACTTGTAGTCGTAGGTAAGCTGCAAGAAAAACAAAAAAAAAAGATTTTCAATTGAATTGAATTCATTATTCAGGCCTCAAAGTTAAATGTTTTAACAAGGAGACAAAAACACTGAATATAAGTGAAATATTGGTCACCAAATGGAAAATTAAGTCACCATGGTGCACAAATTAGTCGCTAAATTGAGCCCAGTTATTGTGTAAAATTTCACTCGCAGTAATATACTAATCAGGTATGATAACTAGTTTGATACATTCAATTCAATTTTTCTTAGTTACTATTTTTGAATACTGTGGTTTAAAGTGTCCTCATTGGTGATATCTGCACCTACCTCCTCACTCTTGGCGAGGCGCTGACTAGTGATGATGATAATTTTGCTTTCGTTGGCAAAGGGCACCACCTCGGCCACACAGTTCGGGGAGCAGGAGTGGTTGATGTAGCGAGCTGGACCGCCAGCCATCGTGGCGTCGATCACAGTGTCACAGTCGATACGGAACATGTACACTCCTCGATTCTGGAATGGAAACCAGCAGATGAATGAATTAATTAATTAATTAATCTTTTACGTCACAGCGGGAATATTTCCCCCATAGGCAACGATAAATCTAATAAAGAAAAATTATAATTTAATATTATTCAAATTTACTTATTAATATATGAATACCAGGTATGTGTATTAATATAATATACTAATGTAATGGATGAGTAACTTCTTGCTAAGGGTGTGATCAATTTGGTGTCTTCTCATTTGGGTAGAAGTGATTCTAGGAAGAGAAATGTTCATCTACGCGCCCCTGCTATGGAGGTGGACCGCAGAAATTTGTCGGCCAGAAGAAGAAGACGTCTTCTGCCGCAAAAGGATAAGCAAAAAAAATTTTGGAGCAGAAATATTTCCCCCATATGCAACTAATAAATAAATTAACATTCTAGTGGTTCTGATGTTCATACTTGTCGATGTATTAATATGGACTTGACAACTATTTTATAAATAATAAATACATATAGCTGTTACAAAGTCTAAAATATGTGAACAGCAACAAAAACGCATCAACAAAATGCAGATAAAACATTCACAATACTTCCTCACATGATAAATATTCTACAGCTAGTACTGAAGTTCCGTCAAATAAAGGGACGTGAATATATCAAATCTTTGAAATAAAATCTGTGCAAGTGCTCTCCCTGCTGGTGTATGCACAGTTACAGCTCTTTAGGGCACCTCAGGCTGCCTACAGCATGGAGAGGGTTAATATCTACCTGTTCCTCGTACTCCTTCTCTCTGCGATTGGCCACCTCGTTGCGAATGAGGTCGCCGATGTACTCAATCACCATGGTGTGTTTCTCCAGATCACGCGCAGCAAACAGTCCCAGACCCTGTCACAGACATCACAGATTAGTCCTCCACCACACAACCAGCTGATCTCGCTAATCATACATCACACATACATCACTCAGCCAAATGTTCAACTATCCAAGGCCTGCTCAAACTGATCACATACTCATACAAGGTCTACAGACTAACATTCCAGTAGCAAAGGCACCAAAGGTGCTAAATGTTAAAAAGTAGGTATCCTGCATTGCAATTTAATTTACCCCTACACATTTTGGTCTCTTCCGTGTCCACAAGCAAACACTATTACTAGTAGAGCAGGTTACCATCAGTGCGAGGATGTGTTCTCACCTGTATTCCGGACCTGGCCAGGTAGACGTTGGTCTTCCACTCGGACTTCAGGCGGCGGTACTGCTGAGACTTGGAGTGTACGAACTGCTTCATGTACGGGGAGTTTACATCTCCCGTCACCCCGGTTACTGTCGTCGGGAGCGACCTGGAGTTACTGGACTGGACAGTGTGGGGGTGGCTACAATCAGGAACAGGATCATGAGAGGACAAGATAGGAATGGCAGGACAACTGGCAGGACACCAATGAGAGCGAGCGAGTAATTATGGAGTTTAACATAGCTGTGGGAATCTTTCACACATTTGCAGTGATTCGTCAATGAGATAGGGTTTCCCCCCTTTTAATGCAATGATGAAGTGTTCCCTGTAAAACCTACATGCCATGTGGCTGGTGCAGACATTTGATGCCAAACTTCCAAACACTGTTTACAATAGTGGGAGATATACAGCACATATAACAAAAAAATCCAGGATAAAAAAATAAAAGCAATTTAAAGGCATACTATCACAGTTGATTGACCTGTATAATGGACAAACGAATTTCTATCTGAGACTAATTACGCTTGATTTATCCACCCAA
>JAUTBV010147331.1:0-10886 GCA_032361325.1 Lepetodrilus fucensis | reverse complement strand
ATATATATATATAAGCATTAGTCTACGTTTACGGCAATTACTTTTCAGGATGGATAAAGCTGTCTTATTAATTGCGTCTGTGACCTTTTTGTTGAAATTATTCCCTTCAAGGATGTTTATTTTCGGGTCTTATCCATCTATTTGTTAATGCAATGTGGAATTGGAATCTAGTATACGAAACAAATATGCTTGACTGTGCATGGCTCTCATTTGCAAGAACTCCATGAGCAAGAACTCCGTCGTCTTGCGGTGTTATTCAATCATTAGTTTATTAGTTTATTTGTCAATAGATGTAAACTTGGTGACTACGTCAACTCGAGGAATAACTATTAAATGTCCGTATAGTAGACACTGTGTGAATTAATATTCATGTGTATACACCGATTTTATTCACAGTAGAAAGGGAGTGGGTAAAAGTTATGCCAACTTACGAAAAAGCCGCTCCTGAAATATTTACATCAAATATACATGTATATTGTGTGTGGGAAAAACATACGTCATTTCCATCAGAATTGAGACAAAGACACGTACAAGTTTAAAAGAAAAGAAATGTCGAAAGTCCTTTTACTGTTTTCTGCAGGATCGTAGTAACATATACCTGCGCGTGCATCACACCATCAGATGTCAGAAAGTAGGTTACCCTGCACACACCAGGATACCCTACAGTGTAGATAGATATATATATATAGAAATCTAAGACATACATACAATGCACAATACAACACATGTACACCTGACATATAGG
The DNA here is from genome assembly GCA_032361325.1 of Lepetodrilus fucensis. NCBI lineage: Eukaryota > Metazoa > Mollusca > Gastropoda > Lepetellida > Lepetodrilidae > Lepetodrilus > Lepetodrilus fucensis. The sequence continues at coordinate 10,141 of JAUTBV010147331.1, read as the reverse complement.
TGTGATAGGTTCTCCTTTTCGGACGTTCCTCGTCATGGCGAATTCAAAGGTTGGGGGATGGGGGTGTGGGGTGTGTGATGGTTGTAGAGAAAAAACAAGACCTTGTTCCTACAAAATGTTTCTGACAATGACGTGGAATAAAATATCCTTTTCCTATCGTGCTTAAAGTGCATACTTTCCCCGTGGGTACATTCGATTCGATGACCCTACATTCAGCCAATCCACCGTAGCTGTTCGTTTTGGTACGTGACCTCTTAATTGCAACTCGGTATGACTCGGCACGACTCGGCACGACTCGGTACGACTCGGCACGACTCGGCGCGGCATAGTGGTCTACAACAGCTACTTGATGATACTTCCCTAACGAATACCTCGCGTGCCGCAACTCATTCCAGCTAATATAATTATGCACGCCCTGTCAGGAATAGTATTTATGGGATACTTCATACCGACATGCTTCCACGGGTTTACCCATAATGCATCCAAGTCGTGACTTCCGTCATGCCATTCAACATGTCTGAAAATTACTTGCATTAGTTATGATAGTGTCTGATAATCTACCATGAACATCTCGGATGATTTTTAATCTTGGTGATTTTATAGACATTTGTATTTGTTATTATTTTGGTATAAACGAGATTAATAATAGTTCATAATAACCACGATAATTGTAGCTCTTTCCATGGTCACCTTATGTGCGGGAGAATTCATTTATTTTCTGGGAGCATGTAGTAATGTTTTTTGGGTTGTTTTCTTTTGTAACTAATCGGTAACCTACAGATAAAATTCAATGTTATTTGGAATACCACTGTAACCGATGTTGACCGATGTAACTGAATGAATGTTGTTTGTAATTAGTGCACGTGCACTCTTCAAAAACATGTAGCAGCATTAGAAGAAGCATGACACCAAATTCCTCTAGCCGAATTTGGTAGAAAACGTCCCCACAAAATATTTGCTGGACCCTAATATATTTTGCTGAGTATAATTGTGCCATTTAATTACTGTGCTAGATATGTGTTTGGTGGGTGTGTATCTAGGTGATTGGAAACTGTTCTGAAAGTAGGTCAGATAATTGTTGTATAATATTCTGTACGTTACAATATGGTCTGGTGCAAATCAAAAGGGCCTGATTGTCGGAAAATATGACAGTGTTTTATTAATAATGTCATGGGTCTCGTGAGATAGTATAGTCTCGTGAGATATTTGGTCTCGCGAGATATTAAGATCAATGTTATTAAGTTGGTTTGTTACAATCACAGGAGAGGTGTATGGCGGCTGTATGCCTATTGAATATGGGTCTATGTGTGGATTGTGAAAACACTCAGCGCGTTAACTTAGTACACTCTCCGGAAATTAATATGTTGGATTAATGATATATCCTCGTGTTATGTCCAATGTTTACGGTAAATCTGCACAAATGTGCTGTATTGTTTCATATTTGAATTGGTTATACAATATATACAGCAAAAATAATTAAAGTGAGTTGTTCTGTTAGGTGTCCGGGTCAGAACACTTAAAATAAACAGGACACCCGAGGTGAAAGTGTCCTGCCATGATCCTGTTTGATCCTAATTAGCCTCAGTTAGGTTTCTGGAACAGGACACTTTTTGTTTGCCGTGATAGGAAAGTCCTAACTTAATTCTACAAGTATTTCTACTTTACAAACAAAAAATAACATTTACTGGTATTTTTCCGATAGTGTACCGTAACACCAACAGTGTCAGTTTCATTCACTGAGTCTAATTACGAACACATGCTTGGACCAGTGCTTTAGCCAGGATATCAATCAATAATAAGGCACCGAGTATTTATCGCTAGCAGATTTCAAGGAGAAAATAGGATTGACATCGTAGAACGGGCAACCAGTGTGGTGGAATCGTCCCGGAAGTACGAAGCTTTTTGAACTACTCATGTGACAATTAAGAGTTCATAATGCCATACGCAATGCACTGTGGGAAGCTAGAGTTGAGAGGAGCTGACCTCATAAGCATAGCCGCCTATTCGTATACCATATACTAGTAATTATATTATATTTGCGGCTTATGACGTAAATAGGGTCAGGTATTGATCGGGACAACACTGCTACAAGGCTGTGGAAAATAGATCCGTTTTACATATTTGACATGCCGATGTTTGTTTGGTGGGAATATTGTATTGCCATCAGGTACGTTTATCTGGAATAAAGACTCGATTTGTGTCTGATAACGCTAGTCTTATTCCTGATGCGTTTTAGAGCAGTACGTGTGCGCGCCGTGCCGTGTCGTTCAATTAATGCTCTTACGAACTTTAATTAATATGTATTATTATATATAAGTATTATTATCAATATTAGAAACCGATATGTGCTGATATAGTGATAATATCTTATAGCGCAAATATCTGTATGACCCCCGGCACAATAAAAACAAATAATAGTTTCTAAATACAATATTATTATTTTTTTACTTTTCCACCTTCGCTCCGGAATGCAATCTACAATAACTGACACTATTCTATTACCTTTACGGGTTATAATTATATTTGTTGTATTTAATGTGTATCCGTCACTTCATTCACAATAACAAATGGACGCAATTAGAAGCAGCGACAACCGGATGTGGCGCGGGCAATGACAAATCGTTACAATAACAGGACGGGAGACGTAATATGCATTGCAACACCGCCCGGTTAGACGAGTCCAGGGTTCGATACCCCCACAACATGGCGACTGGGTTAAGTGAGAAAATACGCCCACTATTGCCTGAGACAGTTTGGTAGAGACACAGGAACAATAACGTGGGTTTCGTGTTTACCCTGCTGCAAAGTCGGGTAATTAACTAGTAGGGTTATCCTCTGATATCGACTCCCAAAGCCATTAGTCAGCTATTGGCCTTCATGATGTTTGGATGCTATAGCCTGCTATTCCGCCGACACTACTAGCTATAAGCGATTGATATCGGGCAGACCCATGTTTACGTCTTATAGGTCGTAGCATTGTTTTCCGATGTGGTCAGATAAAAGAGATGACAATTACGTTTATGATATCGCAGTGATCTGGCATGCCCGTGGCCATGCCACTTTTACATAAAGTGTACATTATATATATGTAGTGCGTGTGTGCATGACTTTAGTTAGATGAAAATAGAATATCTGTCCATCTATCCGTCCATTTGCTTGAAGACTGTTTATAGTTGTTAATTTTATTTCATATTTTCCTCTAGTTAAGTATAACTAGCATATTGTGTAAGAAAATTAAATTAAAAACATGTACTATTGCATGCAAAGATAGTCTTGCAACTTTTAGATTAGTTCAGTTAATGTTAAAGGAGCAGACATGAATTAATGTTCTTTGATAACAAATTGATGTGCAACTATCACTCTTTATAAGTTATTATTGTAAATTATTAACATAGAATTGCGTATCCTCTAAAAGAGATCATAACTATTTACGAACAATATTCTGTCATCTACTCTACTTCCGGGCTAGAACGGAAGTCATCCCGTCCCCAACCTTCATCCCCTGTCCTCGCTTTGGACAATAGTCCCAAGGCCGTGTTCTTTATCTGACAACTTCTCAGGTCACGATGACATTCGCTATAGGTTTTCTGATTACGGTGCCGCTTTGAATGTAGCCTACTACAATATGGGGTCGTCGGTGTGTGTGTGTGTGTGTGTGTGTAGCATTCGGATCAACGCATCGAAATCCACAGATATGCGCATATTTCCGATCCGGAAATGGCTACGAGTGTATCGGCTTGAATAAGGGGAGGTAATTCAACTAATATAGTTTAAATAAAAATTTCTTCATTTGGCATTCCTTTCGTTGGTTCATCTTATTTGTTATTTATTAAGCACGGCAGGTAGACCGACAGATGGACTTTATTGTCTGGAGTAATGCATTTTTCAATGCGAAACAGCAATAGAAATTTCATTACCGCATCTTTCAATCAGATCAATAACGCTCGGAACTTATCAAACGATCTTTTGATCTCGGAATAACTTTAAACAAGTTCTGCATGGTGCTGCAACTTGTTTTTACCTAACAGCAGCCGTGTAAAAGTAAAGCGTCATGACAACCTATGTATTGGAGACTGCGTTTCTGCCTATTTGGTGGCGTTTGAATGGAGTCAAAGTATGTGATGTTCGGCAGGAGTAACGTGGAAGAGTGAGAGAGAGAGAGAGAGAGGGGGGAGGGAGGGGGAGATAGAGGGAGAGATAGACACACAGAGAGATACAAGAAAGAGAGGGGAAAAGAAAGAGAGGTATTTGTTCCATGATGTAACTTGCTAGCAGTGTGACTGTAAATTATTAAACTGTATACTAGTATTTAGGCAGAATGTATTTTCTAATGATATTCATCTAAAGGTGTAACTTTGAATTGAAGATAGTGCGCTGTAAAGTGCATTTTATGTTCCAGTGGTATAGATCTGGGGCCTGTTGCTTAGAACAATTGTAGCACTACAATAGTTGTAATTGGGCTCCCGCCACAATAGAAAGCTTTACAATAGTTATGAGCAACGGGCCCCTGGAATTGAACTAAGCGCCTCTGCAATTAATCCATAGCATGAAGCAAAAGTCCAATTGAAAGTAGTTGTCTGAGTTGTTTTTATTCCTAATGGGATATGCATCAAATAATTACATTTCCTGCAGAGTTGCTAATGAATGGTAGGCCTACCTATTTATAAATAAGTTTCTGTAAATGCATTTCACAGCTCTGTAGATAATTGCCTTTTGTTTTTGTATTTTCCGTCTGCTCTTAGACCGTTTCATTACCTTCAACAAGACAAAACAGAAAACATCAATATAATTGTTCAGTGAGGGCGATCTTTTTCAGATAAATAACGATCAACTTGCTATTGGTGAAAATAGGGCTGTGTTTAATTAATTATCGGAATGATGCATAGCCGGGATATAGACATGTTCGGCAGTTTCTGTGAGCACACAGACGCGTAGAATAACTCCATGCAAATAAGTGTATCAGCTTTATTCTAATAGTCATTTTATCGAATCAAATTAAATGGATCAATATCGTTATTTTCCATTGATATTATCGTCGACGTATGGATAAATTAGTAATTTAATTTAGAAATGATTCCCATTTAAATAAAATTATATATATTATTGTTTGTATACAAATGGAGCTTTTCACTCTCCTTTTTAACTTAGAATCGTGATCTTTATATTATAAGTATTGCACCTAGAACACAATAATAGCATTTACTATTAAATGCATGTGAAATAGGTTGTACTGAAACTTCGAATTCCTTTTACATGGATAAGAAGTGATTCAATAGTCTACAAAGTATAGGTGATGTTGCATATGTCATAAACTCTATTCTATTTCATTTGAAAGTAGGTGAACAACTTTTTTTTGCCCTAAAGGGTTTTACGTAGAGGTAGCATTCGTGTGAATTGCAATTGACTTTTGGACAACGCATGCGTGTAGGAGGACTGGCACGGATGGGACTTATGTAGTCTTGGCCAAAAGGCAACATAGTGACGACAATGGATACGTGATAGGTGTATGTATATAAGGTCACTGGTTATCTCATTTTTGGAGGGATTAACTTGACAAATATTATTGGAAGATGAAGATAATTCATTAAACTTTAGTCATTTATGAAGATTAGTAAATGTTCACAGGAAGAATAATAGGCAGAGTTTCCCACCATGACCGTTGAACCGGAAGAAGTCGTTATCTTATACGTTAAATTTCGAAAAGGGACCAACGTGATGGTTTTCGAATAGTATTTTAATTAACAGATTTATCAGTGCTTTCTTCGTGTAGTATAACGATGGGGCCGGATATGATGGTGTATGTATGACATGCTTACTTCTTGGAGGTGCGCGTGCGTATATGTGTGCGAGAGATAGGGGAAGAGAGGGGGAGAGAGAGAGAGTGTGTGTGTATGTGTGTGTGTGTGTGACCGTGTGTGTCTGATTAAGGGTGTACAAGGGGTAGGATATCAGAAAAGTTATGTTTGGACGCTGGAGAAATTAAAGGTGTGGTCGACGAGGCACCATCAGCTTTTCTGACGCCTCATTAATGTTTCATTGTCTAACATATCCATGAAATTGTATTACGAGTTGGAACCCGAGAAGGAATCGATGCTACCGTGTTGCATTGGTGTGGTTTGTACACACGGACGGTGTTTTCTGGCGGTGGTGGGTTCCGAGGGGCGAAAACAGGGTTCACTCACACAACTCGGTCTTTAGCCTACCATTGTTGTAAGTAAACTTCGGGTGTTCTTCTGCCCATTCCGTACATATCTAGACATGTTATAAGATCATGGGTTCATTCGGGTATCTGTTGAATCCAGGTTTCTCTAGGATGTCGAATTCTACTACCTTTGACCTTCCGGAATAATGTAGAATACCATTATGGAATTGCATATAGAATGCTACACGGTCCCTTTGTGAAGAGTCATAGTTGAAATCGCATTCCGACAGGCAACGAGATGCATCCATCCGGGTACGTCAGCCAGTTGTAATGTTCATGAGTCCGACGGTATCACGCTATCTTGTTGTGTTTCGTGGTTGGGTTTGGATGGTTGGTTGGTTTGTGTGTTTTTTTTCTTCGCATACATCGTGGAAAGTTCTAGTCTCCGCTCTGTCTCCTGGGGTTCGTACGCAGAAACATTCGTCATACCAGACTATATGACGCCCCTGGCGTAATAGACCTGAGTAACATTCCATGTTTTCTTTGTCCTGAAGCCATATATTATAATCCTGCCCTTCATGATGCAATGGAGATATGCTGAGGGCTTTCTCTGAGGGTATATGGTATGGTCTGCCCTGGCAATGCTGCATAATGTATTCTTCGACAGTACACGCAAGTCACAGCAAAATATAGTTAGGGTGTCCTGTTCAAGGATCCTAACAAGACCTGACAGGATCCCAACAGGAGTTGTCAGGATCCTTTGCATGTCACTGTAACCTCGGGTGTCCTGTTTTGTTTTGAGTATCCACGTATTGTTCCCGGGTTCGTACACCGAACAGGACACGTGACATTTGGTTGTTGCAATACAGATTATAACTATTTTATTAATTAAACAGCATGTGCAAAAGATTATCCGAATATGCCGATTTTTATGGCTGTGTTGTGTTGGTACGTTACGCTCTTCCCGTAGGATTAATAGGAAGTCAATATATGGCCGTTCTAGTTGCCATTAACCGTAAAGAATGCACATTGATCTACTGCAGACCCGATCCAGAGAGAGGACTAAACGGGGTTTTTTTAGTACAAACTCATGCTTAACTCAAGATTTGTTCACGAATCTCCATATAAAATTTGAGCTGTTAAGGTTGAAATCGCATTAAAAAAAATTCGTAATTTCTGGGCCAGGATTCGTGTTATTCTCATTGAAGCGCCTCTTACAGCAAATACAAATGGTTAGGTGTCCTGTTAGTTGTCCTGATATGTGTCCTGTTAGGTGTCCTATGCCAAGACGCCTAACGTGGAGGCTCAAAAATAAATCTGGACACCCGAGATAAAAAAAAGACACCTGATTTTGTTTTGTTCAGTGTTTCCAATTTACACTGGATATGATTTGCCTTATTATTCAAATGTTAAAGTCAAAGCTATGCAACATGATCGCAATAACAAACTGTTGAGGAAAGTATTAATTAGTACGCAAATAAATATTAAAAGTTGTTCGCATTTATTCTACCTGGAACTAAACTTCATAAATCTACAACCTAGAAACGTGTCGTTTTAATTCCAGACATAGAGATGTTGGTGTCATGAAAATGTAGACTACATCACAAGATACTGACACATTATAAGGTTATCCGGATGTGATTGCAATAGATTGTCTGTGTATATAAGGAAGTGTCTGCTTTGCATTATTAATGGCATTGCACCACAATAGACTAAATAGTCATCGGGAGTACATTCGATATATATGACCAAATCCCTCACAAGTGTAAACAACGAGGGAGCTCCTTCGCGAACCCGCGATATAGTATCCGTTATTCAAGGTTCACCATGACCTGTTGACACTGTTACCCCGAGGCTTGTTCAATAGATAGCGCACCACCGTAAGAGCAGTGACGCGAATACCTTGCCCAAGAACAACAGCGCGTAATGCTACGAAAACGAGATTAGAACGTTGCCATTTCCAGAGTTCTCTAGAACTCTACCCTCTAGAAGCATGTACCTAGACTAGACTTCAACGAATATGCACGGAAGCGAATTAAACGTCATTCATAACGCAAGCCTACCACTATCGTCCAGTTCACAGGGGAAAAAAAGGTGTTAGTTGTCCTGTTCTAGGATCAGACAGGATCCTGGCAGGACACTTTCACACCGGGTGTCCTGGTTTATTTGTGATCATTCACGTTTAGTGCCATGGCCTGGACATCTAACTCTGTATTGCTGTGTGTTTAAAGGCCTTGCAGCTTAATCTTGTCTGTCTATTATCGTTCCCGTTTGTATCTTAGCCTTGGTGCCGCACAGATATGCCTGCGCTACCTCGCACAGAAGGTCATTAAGGAGTGCACGTCTCCCCGAACAACTCCGAACTGTAAGGAAGAGAAAGAGAGCATGACAATCAATACTTACCTGACTGCATATTGTTCTCGTCCTACTGAGAGCGGACTAGGATCGGTCTGCTGCCCCGTCAATCAGTGTGATTGATGGCGTGTCGACGGAAACCAGTGACACTGTTCGATATCGATTTCTGGATGTCCAGCATGGAGGTATTATTGTGTAACTTTGGAGCTTCTTCAGGCTCGCTGACAAAAGAGGTGGGATACCAGTGAAGATGCTTCGTATTGTTCTGTGGATATCCTACAGGGTATGGCTTCTCGAAGCTCTCATATCCACTATGAGACCATAGCGCTCTCATAGCCACTATGAGACCATAGCGCTGTCGTAAGTGCACGATCCCAATGCATTAGAGACGTCTACGAGAGTCCTTATCAGTGGTCTAGTAGTAGATATGAGAGCTTCGAGAAACCATATCCAGTTTGTGATGCTTAGCATTGGGTATGTGCGGCTATTTAAGACAGTGATGTAACCACAGACCGCTGGATTTCAACATATTTGATCGAATCAAATTCAACAGGATTAGACAAAAGGGACACACGTATCTCATTAACACAAACAGCTAGCTGTCATCATGTCTTCAAAGCCATAGGAATTGGATTTCCTATTCACATTGGTATGGGCATGAGCTTGTGTAAACAAGTAATATATATTTCCATTTAAAGTATTGCATGTACGCTTGTTCACACTCTGTGAGGTTCTGTTGATGAAGAAGCAACATAAAACACCGTCTCTCGCTTCAGTCGTTATTTCCTGTGAATAATAGGTTTCTCCATTAAGATGGTATGTGGGATTGTAGCCGTGTCATATAAAGATGTTCCTACTGGCACTGGATATATCGTTTCACTAAGCCCTCTTATGGGACCATTGCGCTATATATCTTTGCAGGGAATTAGCTATCGGCAAAGATAGCATTATGGTATCTTTATGGATAAGATATATTCGTGAAAGGACACCCAGGTATCTGCCAGGAAGGTTACACTTTTATGGTCGGTATTAGCGTTAGACTCGCAATCGAGCAAGTCGGATTCGAATTCCAGGATCGTCAGTGGTCCTGTTGCAATGGCGCCCAACGTGGGATGTATACGAATGTGTCAGATAAACATTAAACAGTAATAATTATCAGGTATGATATGTATGATAGACAGTATCTAACATCTTGTATGGTGTAACTAGCACATGCAACACTATAATAGTAAGTGTATATGGTACGTGTTATTACAAAAGCTACAATATATAAATATGCTTGGATATGAAGCAGATATACTACTACTACTACTAACAATAATAATAATAATAGTACTGCTACTACTACTACTACTACTACTACTACTACTGCTGCTGCTACTAATGCTGCTACTACTACTACTACTACTGCTGCTGCTACTACTGCTGCTACTACTACTACTACTGCTGCTACTACTACTACTACTACTATACTACTGCTGCTGCTACTACTGCTGCTGCTGCTACTACTACTACTACTACTATACTACTACTACTACTACTACTACTACTGCTGCTACTACTGCTGCTACTACTACTACTACTGCTGCTGCTACTACTGCTGCTACTACTACTACTACTGCTGCTACTACTACTACTACTACT
>JAUTBV010147320.1:0-10888 GCA_032361325.1 Lepetodrilus fucensis | reverse complement strand
CAAGCGTAATTAGTCTCAGATCGAAATTCGTTTGTCCTATTATACATGTTTATCAACTGTGATATTATGCCTTTAAGCTATTTACTTTCATCATCGGAGACTATGGATAGTCTAGTAATAAATAGTCTATCCAATTTACGATGCTACGCCACTTTAAACCACATTGCTTTTCATATCGTTTTCTTTCTTAATTACATTTAGTTATTGCTTGTTAGCTAACGAGGACCTGTGAGAGGACAACCGCGTGCAGATGTGAACGAAGTCGTCATTAATTTGTAATCCAACATTTTACAAGCCGTGTCAGTTTACTTGTTTTCTCCAATAAAGTAGTAGGTTGAATGTGGTTTTATAGATCGGAGCAGCTATATCATTACATTAAGTGATAATTTACTGTGAGGTTTAATTCAAGATACTGTAGTGTCGTCAGTAGGGGAGTCCAGTCTTGACCTTGGTTGACCTTTGACCTAGTTTGTGCGAGATTGCAGACACTGACCTATTCTTGACAATGTTTTAGAGACATAAGTACTTGGTACATAGGCACTCGGAGCTGATCAAATAGAACAATAGTTATGTGTTTAGTACACAAAGGCCAGACTATACACTCAATTCTTACGTTACTGATAGCATAATGTGAGTAATTTCTGTCTGGTATGTTGGGCTATTATAGTTCACATGTAACTTAAAGAAACGATCATTGACCATATACCTACATAGCTAAACGCTGAAGAAATACCTTTAAGAATTAGAAAATCATAGTATCCTTTCACAAAGCTCTCTTATCTGCTAAGAGACCATAGCGCTGTCTTTACCGTGTATTAGCTATCGGCAAAGAGAGCGTTATGTTCTCTTAGTGGATAAGAGACCTTCGTGAAAGGATAACAAGACCAATAATATTATAACAATCCGAAACTCGGTTGTTATGAGTCTGTTGCAAGACTAAATGCCATCAGTATATAAGCGCTACTATTAAAGTTCCACACCACCAAAGTCAAACATGCTTTCCAGCCAACCTAATTGAAAGTGTTGAAAGTCTTTGGGTGATAGGGCACGCGGCCCATCATAACAGTCTGTATCGCTTGTTTCCTTATAAATTACCTTGTATTGACTCAGCTAACTGCAGTAAGCGAGTAAGATTTACTCACGATTTGCTAGTTATGATCCCAGTGGCTTAGCTGCCCTGCATCGGGCATAGCCTCCACTTAAAATCTTCCCATAGGACTTTGCACAAGGGATTATCGTGTGGCCGAAAGCGGCCCCTCTTAAAGGGACCCTGCCAACGTGTGCAGAAGAATGTTGGTGTTTAAATATAGAGACGTGTAGAGTTTAATGAAGATACAGTAGTTGATAGGCGTGTAACTTTGACTATGTTGTAGGTGATGTGCGTGTGGTCTAGTTTGAAAACTTCTGAACCCAGACACTATTTGAATCAGGTGTTGTGGTATATCAACGTTAACTGCAGCCGTATGTGTACTATGCAATACATTCGTGTAAACAGCCAGAGCCTAGGTCCTGTTAGTGCGGTGTCTTTGGTAATAAATCAATGTACTCTTCAACAACTGACACCACAACTATTAGGAAAAAACACGAGATCATGAATCTGGTTAAAGTGCATAAAAAAAAAGCCATGTTCCTTCCTCCTAAAGAGGTCTCATAATGGTACTGCTGAAAGCGAATTACGTGTATTGCTTTAACACACGTACCATACAACATGTGTAACTGGAAGTGGAGAATAGAGCCAACACGATTGTAATCATCTCAGTTTTCGTATTAGATTAAGAATACCTGATAAAGACAGCCATAATGATATTGTATTTTAGATATGAATCGCCGCGGTTGTGTAAACACCATCTGCAAGAAGTATGCATTGAATGTAACCCATGCAGAATCATGGCAATCACCTTTAAAGGACAAGGGTACTCGCGTACAGTTTTCATTGTTGACATACTTTGGTACACTGTATAGGTCAAAATATCTGTCGTATAGCACACTTTCAGACAGACATGGTAGCCGACCATAGAAATGATTGTTCTTTGTTAATCACGTTTGATTCTGTAAAGGCTGGGTTTTCCGGTTCAAGTGAAATACAGTTCTGTTCTGTTCTGGTGCATGTCTTTGCTGACAGACACTGGAGGATGGAGTATTCAGGGGGAAATATGTGTGGGTAGGGTGCGTCCATCTCCATAATTATAGATATATGTATGCCCTTATAAATTTAGTAACGAAGAAAATAACATTATTCTTTCCGTGTTTGGTTTAATATTTTATATATGAACATTCAGACGAAGATAATGTTTCTCACCATGAGAACATTTAGTTAAATACTATTCTTAAATACAGAGAACATTTAACTAAAACAAAACTATTTAGTTACATTTTCTCTGTAATTAAGAATATTATTTAACATTTCATGTTATATATTGATGGTGTACCCCTTTCAGGATTCCAAGGAAACTCCTTAACGTAAAGTGTCGTCTTGCAATTAATCATTCACCTATAGGTACAAGTTAACACCGGTATTATGAGTTATATACAATGTATGCTGTATATATCACTGTGAGTGGTTTAATGTTATAAACTTGAACTTGAAGGCTAAATTGCCACACACCTCTTCTATACTGCGTGCTCCTGTTGTCCCATGTACAAAGTTGTCGGGAAGATGGTGTTGATTTATCGGTCCCTTGTTCAATCCTTGTCTAAACACGTAACATGTATCTGTCTGTCGCACTAACTCGGGAGTATTTAAGGTAAAATAGTCAAATGCATTCTTTCCAGGTGAAATGGAAGCTGTATGTGTCGCACACCTAACTCCTAAAAGTAACAAATATTGACATACGAGCAAAAAACAGGGCACTGCTAGCGAGAGAAAATAAGGTTACTGATACAAACCATGAGCGGAACTTTTATGTTTGCTGAACAGGTCACCGGATGTTCGTGTTCGAATCTTGCAGCGATATTTCCGGAACAGAAATACTACTGTGTAGAATAGATTCTACAACTGCTATCTGAAATAGTTGCCGTGACTAGTTCATGCGCGCAACAGAAACGCATTCGGAAGTTGGACTAGCGCCATATATTTCGTGCGGTAGATTTTGAAATATTCGTGGAATTAACATCATCTGATGAGCTTGTTTTGCGTGGATTCGTCTATAAGGTTTACGTAAGACATCACAGCACTATTAGTAGATGTAATCGAGGACAACGGTCTTTAGTTACATCCCACTATGCAAAACTAATCACAACGAATGATCCCCCATAGACAAACTATTCCCGTACACCAGTGGCTCTAACAATGAAATCAGATCGTCTACAAAGATGTTATTCTTTTGATGGTATTACTATAAGATAACAGTATACAGATCCCTTCCGTCAGACGCAACTCGATAGGTCTAGTATAGGGGATACAACAAGGAGATATCCTAAGCCCCACGCGATCTGTGTTACTAATATACTCATTTAGCTCTGAATCGTATGGTACAGAAAAGGAAAAAACCTGGAAGAAAGTTGAAAAGTACAGTTTGTTTATGCTAGGGGCTGGGTTAGGGGCTGGGGTGCGATTAGCGCCAGACATGAAGAATACACACGGCAGGACTGTCGGAGATTAAAGCGGCTCTCTTGGTGGTTTGATTGGTGTCTTGGTGTTTTGATTCATAAAAATAACAGCCCAGACCACTACGCAGGTGCGCATCAGGAACACAACTAGCAATAATTTGCCAATAAAGAAGACTAGACTTCATCTGTTCAATGCCAAAAACGTGACGTACTATAAACTCTTGGAATGATAATTACCAACTCCCCCTCCCCGCCCCCCCCCCCCTGGTCCGTATAAAAGAAAGGGCAAGATAAAAAAAAAGGTTTTCAAAAATAAAAGTAAAAAGTCCTCTTTCGAGAAACATTCTAATATGTCGTAACCACGTGTATGAACATCTGGCCCTTGGGGGCCTATTCTCGAAACGCACTTACGTCCTCAACCTAAGAACGTTTCGAGACTAATTGTAGTAGACTAGGGTAGTATGAATGTAAATTGAAGCCTATCTTATTTCCTGCTATTTTATAAACCTTGGCGTGCGTCCTAATTTACGCTTAGCCTACACGGTGAAACGCAGGTCTAGATCTAAACGCACGACGTACTAAATCATATATGGTAATTAAATATGAAAGCCTCCGATGAAAATTGTGAAAAAGTAATAACTTTGCCTTTAATTGATTGAAATGCACCGAGTCATATCAATTACTGTACAAACGAAGAGTTACTGAATGTCACTGAAACCAGGTTCATACATAACGTATGACACATGTATGTGTGAAGGCCTGTTAATACACAGGCATGGCATTGCACAACGCGAAGCCATACGTTCTGCATCTGTTCCGTTATCAGGTTGATAGATTACTATATATAAAATACAGCAATTATTTGCCTCTTTGCATTTGTGTATATTAGCAACATATGTTATGATGAACATAGGAACTCCCACTATGAATGATACATGCTATAACACCACGTTCTGGCAAGTGTATCTCGAATTCGAATCCAAGTATATGTATATTTATTGACATAGCTTTCTTGGGTCTCACGATATTTGTAATCCACATGAATATGGCGATTATGCTTTTAGTTGTATTGGCCACACTATTTTGATGGCATGTAAAATTGTATTTCATCCGATATTTATTTTTGGGGGGTGGGTGGGGTAAATGATGTCGAAAACTCTGTAGGCGATTATTACAGTTCCACCACGCCCCCGTGCCCCACACATATAACAGTTGAACGCAATGTTTCAAGGTAAAGGGGATTAGTTCGTTGACGTTTTGCTTTTTTTTAACACAACACCCCTACACCAGAGGGCCTGCTCGTTGTTGCTCGACATCCTCCAATCTTCTTCATCCTTCTCTTCATCTCGCAACCAGTCTCGTTAAAAACCGGACACGTGAAACCCTTACCCTTGCACGTGTATTCATAGAGACGACCTGAAATGCTAATTGCTATTTTGCAAGTCAATATGGCGTCTGGAACTAATTCGAGTTCCACATACATATATCCTGGAGGTTGTGGTGGTGTAGATCTACACACGCGGTACGTCAAAATAAAGCCTTGTTAACGAGACATGTTGTGACTTTCATGATAAACCTTTTAAAAGTAAACTCTACGGAGGTAGAGCTTTCCACTGCATACTTCATAGATAAGGAATGTCTACATACATCATGGACATCAGTTCTAAGCGGATTACACCACGCTGTGACTGGTGGCATCAACGATAGGCTTGTTCCGTGAAGACTTCAAAAGAAAGCCCAGATAGGTACCCATCGGATGCTAATTAAAAGGCTTAAAGTTGTATTCATTGAGTATCTGGTTCGCGTACAAACTACATAAGTTTGGTTGGTTTTCCAACCGTATCCACACGTGCAAACGAATGGGTCGTAGTTGGTAATTTAAATAAGTATTAGTATAGGGTCAGAAGGGCTAGAATATACCTAATTCATATGAGATGTGATGTGTTATATGTATGAGAACATACTACCCTGGGTATCGTTTCATGCTATTTGCTACGAGACCATGAGCACTCTTGCAGTGATTTGCTATACATGGCAATCTGGCGCCTTACGAGGGCGCTATGGTCTCAGGGCTATGAGGGCTATAGAAACATGATCCAGGAAGAAGTTGAGAAAGTCAAATGAGTACACACGTTTTCCAGTAAGGTAACAGCATGTAGGCGCCTTGTAAATGATGTTCATTAATGTTCTTAATTATCTAAAAATACAATATAAGAAAACATAGATATCAATATTCTGATATATATTATCATTCCCGATATGATAAATGGTACCACCATAAACAATGGCGATGGTCGACTTACCGTCGTTCGTATCCCACACACCAGTTGTGTGTGAAGCCACAGTTTGGCTTCCAGACTTTGACTAGACGGGTGAACGCCTGGACACACGGCTGACGTACCATCACCATCTCCACGTCCTGGTACGGGCATACGTTTGGCCTGCAAGAAAACATACAGAACAGTTTAGAATATTTATTTAAACGTACTGTATATGTTCCAATCGTCATGAATACAGTAGGTACAAGTAACATTACTGAAGTGACGTTTGTCACCGTTTACAACAATCACCGTCACCACCACCACCAATAGAAAACACGTACAGAACAGTTTGGGAATCTATTATATTTGAATTACGCTATTATAATAATTAATATAATAGCTGCAAATAGCATTGCTGGTGACATCAACACCATTTACCACCACCACAACCACCACAACCACCACCACAACCACCACCATAACCACAACCACCACCACCATCACGACAACCACAACCATCACCACCACAACCTCCACCACCACCACCACCACCACCACAACAACCACAACCACCACCACAACCATCACCACAACCACAACTACCACCACTATAACCACAACCACCACCACCATCACGACAACCACAACCATCACCACCACAACCATTACCGCCACCACAACCACCAAATAGAACACCCGCAAATAGAACACCCACATAACAGTTTTGGGGAAATTATTTTCCGTAAGTGAACTGAACTGAAAGCATGAAGAACATTGTT
The DNA here is from genome assembly GCA_032361325.1 of Lepetodrilus fucensis. Taxonomy (NCBI): domain Eukaryota; kingdom Metazoa; phylum Mollusca; class Gastropoda; order Lepetellida; family Lepetodrilidae; genus Lepetodrilus; species Lepetodrilus fucensis. The sequence continues at coordinate 4,299 of JAUTBV010147320.1, read as the reverse complement.
CAGTGTAGTTGTTCTTGTCTGATGGCAAATTGTGTGCATGTTACCATATATTGTACATATTTTATAAAGAAATGTCTATAAGAAACATCATGTTAATGAAATGTTACGCCTGTGCGTTACTTATCGATATGTTTGATACCTCTGTAATACCCTTAGCTCTTATATATTCTTCTTCGTCTTCTACTATTACTACTACTACGACGACTACTACGACTACTATGAATACTACGACTACTACTATTACTACGACTACTACTATTACTACGACTACTACGACCACTACGACGAATACTACGACTACTACGACTACGAATACTACTACGACTACTACTACTACGAATACTACTACTACGACGACGACTACTACTACGACTACTACTACGACTACTACGACTACTACTACGACTACGACTACTACTACTACTACTACGACTACTACTACGACTACTACTACGACTACTACTACGACTACTACGACTACGACTACTACTACTACGACTACTACTACGACTACTACTACGACTACTACTACGAATACTACTACGAATACTACTACGAATACTACTACGAATACTACGACTACTACTACTACGACTACTACTACGACTATTACGACTACTACTACTACTACTACGACGACGACTACTACTACGACTACTACTACTACTACTACTACGACTACTACTACTATTACGACTACTACGACTACTACTACGACTACTAAGACTACTACTACTATTACTAGTTGTTGTTGTACAATGGTTATACACGACATTTTAAATCTGTGTCTTCATTGTTACCAGTAGATTACAACAATTGTAGTGTAGTCGTTTTATTAACATCTCCAGTAAGAAGTTCATCGGGAGATAATTTAAACCTATTATAATAATTATATCGTTGGAATTTGAGATATTGGCTATGTTGCTCAAGGAAACATAAAAGGAATCCTTATTGGTAAGCGATACATTCTGCTTTAGGCCATTTTGTGGATTTGTATTATAACAGTGATTGCGGAGAAATGGTCTCTGAAATATTCATGGACTAAAAGCCGTGATGGTTTATGATCACTGAGAACTGTATGGAAGTAATTGCGCATTTAGCTTACAGCGCAGAACACGAAAGGAATTCTAGGAGGAGAAAGCCGCATGGGTGAACAAAAAAGCCTGAAACGAATTAAAATTATTCCACGCAACATCCGTAGGTTCAAGCCGCAATGCCACTAATTCTTCATGGCGCGATTTTTCTAAAGACGGATTTCAAGTCTAGATAAAATAGAAATAGAGTATGAAACTAGAAATAGAGTAGAAGAGAATCGCTATGACAGACTAATAGACACAATTAACATGTCGTTCAATGGGTTATACACAGAGTGACCGAAAGAAATCATGTGGAAAGGTCATAGAACATTCTGTACTTACATTGACGAGTCAATTCTACGCACTCACATATTATTATATTGGAATGATGTTTTCATCAAGTTTAATATTATTATAAACGATATATATTTGGTAGGATGTAGTAGATACTACTAATATGATAATATGCGAATTTGTTTATGCCGCTCAGCTGTAATAATGGTAATTTTGGCGAATTTCACGTCAACGGTCTTTACTGATGATTAAGTAATCCGATCACAAAATAATATCATAATGTAAGCATAAATATGTTGGGGTCATCTTTATTACATTGTTCCTTTCCTCTTTGCAGCATTTCATAATGACCTCTCCTTTGCTATAATAACGTTTGAACCCCATTTCATCCGCAAACACGCGCTGTCGGACAGAACCATTCATCATTCGCAAAGATTGAACTAATTTTAAACACATCTGTTTACGTCCAACAGTGATGACAAAGAGCATCCGTTTGCAAGTATTGACATTTCCCCCATCATCCAAATACCATTTGTGTAGCAGCTACAATATTAATGTTGCGAGCCGCATGAGAATGTTGGTACGTGCAATAATACCGCAATAACCAATACAAAAATCTTGAAACATATCGTACAAGAATGTAATGGTAGTGTGTAATGATAATGCAATTGTGAATGTTGATTTAAAAAAAAAAAAAGTTTTTATTTAAGTTCCTGTGTGACTTTGCCTTCCTAATCTGGTATTTCATATTCGTTGTTTGAGGAAAATATTATATTCATGCATGCCTATACGTGTACAGGTCTATGCAGATACTTATTTATGTACGCATATGATACTACTGCCGCAACTCCACTTCAAACGTTGCAGCCAAAGTGGATAGGCATATATTACCATGCAGCGCTTAAGCGAAGCACACGTTATGAGTATATTACATAAACTGTGACACCAAAACAAGGATGTAACCTCTGCCAGTTATGTTAAGTGCTGTGCGGTGAGCTACAGCCGTGTAGTGACTAGTCAGACATACAGACGTCGACCTTTGATATTTCCAGGATCAGAACTCAGCATGTCCTTTACAAACTTGTGTTATGTTCAACTCTTATCCAAATATTTCTTCTTAGCGGTATCACTGTGCGATTGGGTTTACTGGTACTACATTGGTGGTATTACTTTTATTATATTCTTTTATTATATTCTTCAGCTGTACGAGGGATGCACATGCACCTGTTAAAATAAGTGCTTTTCATCCATGTGATAACCTTTAGAAACAAATTTGATCTAAATAAAGGAACTTAGACTAAGTTCCTTTATTTAGATCAAATTTGTATGAAACCTATTTCAATAATTTGTGATATTCTAGTAATTGTTGGAAAAGTCAGTATATAGTAGAGTATTCAATCTTTAGGAATAGAGATTATTATGATCTGCCAAACCTTTGTGTAGTCTTCTCTTGTCACTTCATATGGAACTTACCACTAACTATAATATGAAAACCAGGGTTATCGTAACAACCAAATAGCCCAATAAACAAGCGATTCAACGGCTAGTCTGGTATACAACTTTACCCTCACGTAGCGAAGCTTTTCTATTGAAAGACCAGACATATATTATTAGAAAAAGAATAGCAGTAAACGGACATTTTGAGTTATTTATTTTTAAAAAATGAAATAATTATATACTAGGCTGAAGACAAGTCTCGTCAAGCCTCGTCAAATCACGCAGTCTTCGTGATCGCACGTATACGTGATTTCTTTTGGGACAACATTCTTAAAATTGTAAAACAATAATATATTATGTACATGCTGCATATAGAGAACGGTTGTACATGTAGCTATACTAGCTTACGTCTTCATTCGCCAGGAAGAGTTTAGTCACCTTCAGATACACTGTGCCATTATTCACGGACTGTGACTGATGCGCAAAGTGATCGCATGTGCGTGCATCAAAGCCAGATGCAACGGTGTAAGAAGCAGTAGGTTTATGCATCAAATCATAAATGTCATTTCGACCTGTCAAAACTGGCGGAAGTCAATTATAACAGCAGAAGAATCAAGCATGTCGTTCTTCTTTCAGAGTACAGAAAGTTCAATTCTACCATGGTGGTCGATTTCTTTTTCGGATTTTGACTGCTTTTCTCCTTTGAAATGGTAAATACGCAGGTGGTTTTTTTTGGGTTCGTTTCTGAAACGAAAACATAATGAAAACTGAAATGTTCGAAATCGTCAACCTCTCTGACTGTGTCATAAAAATGAAATATTTTTCAAGGACGTCCCGTAATTGATAACGCATACACTTCCCCGACTCAATGTGGAATTCGTCGTGTTGCATAGAGCGTGTTTACGTATATTCCAATTTAAAGTATACATACTTGACTGAACAAACATATATATTGCACCATTAGTTTACTTTCGGGTGGTTCAGCATAGCGGGAATATAACGTGTAAAATTAAAATGGTATAAAAGAAACGCCAAAACAACAGAGTGGAATATAGAACTTATTGAATGATTTTACTCTTTTATAATTAAGATTATACTTCTTCATAATACCATAATATGAGTAAAATGTATGGATTTGGAAAATACATACAATCCAACATAGCGTGTTTTAATTATTTATAAAAACCCAGGATATCGTTATATAAAGCTCTCTTATCTACAACGAGACCATAGTGATCTCTTATCCATGGAGATCGGGCATTTACGAGAGCGTACATGTATACTGTATATAATTATATGGTCTCTCATTTGGGATAAGACAGCTTAGTGAAACAATACTCTGACCGTTACGTACTTCTCTACAATATCCTGAATACTGTATATTCTATATCTATATGTATGTATACTAGTAATTTCATATCGTTCATGGTGTTGCGAACATAGTGTTATCTTCATATTGATCATGGTGTTGGGAACATAGTGTTATCTTCAT
>JAUTBV010147298.1:0-10888 GCA_032361325.1 Lepetodrilus fucensis | reverse complement strand
GCTTTCCACCGCTGTGTGTTTGACAAATCTTCACTGCAATCCCTCTGCGACTCTTAGAGTCGGGTTTAAATCAAATATGGCCAACGGCTCTTTATATATGATGCATAAGGGACATAACTCTGTTTGCTCGAACATTCGTTCTTAAAACAGCAATGCATTAAAGACAAGATAATAGCGGAGTGTTCCCCTATTTAATATGAAATATGATTTGTTTTATAACTATCGAGTGCTGGGTGTTTAGTACATCAGTAAATAACAACTTTTGGGTGGATAAATCAAGCGTAATTAATGTTATATATTTTCAAATATTTTGTTATTGTTTAGAAATTACCTGGTCCAGAGATTATGGAAATTTTCTGGGTATGATTTCATATTCAACTAAGTTTTGTTAATAAATCCCCATATAAAATTGTACTCAAAAAGTTTCGTAATCTCGGAGCCTGATTATCAATCTTCTCCTTCCAGAGTACCCCATGGCACTGCTTCATGTTTGAGAGCTCCCAGAGCAGCGACGTATCGATCATCTCACGGAGCAACCGTCCACCCTCCGCCGCGCTGGGCAAGACCGTGATGAACACCTGCCTCAAGGGCGGCGGCCACAACTCCTCGCTGTCCTGTGCCGACATCAAGATCCTGTGTCGGCCCGTAGAAAAACAGTCGCTATCAGGTGTGTACAACACGAAACTTGCCGCCGGTTAAATAACTCCCCCCACTGCTGTGACACGTTCACGTAGATTGTCAACGTACGTCTCTCCTCATCACAGCCTGATTCTCTGTTTGTTCTGTGCAGTGCTGGCTCAGTACCCGCCGGATGTTATCGAGGCCCGGATCGACGTGGAGGTGGACACGCCTATACCCAGTCTGCCGCCCGTTGCCAGTATCCGCCTGTGTGCCACCATCGGCGTGCTGAAACTACACACCCCCAGTAACATGGAGGTAACATCTGGCACCCAGATTATGTAAAGTTCAAGCCCCCGTTCTTCAGAACAGTCATAGCTCTATGAGAGTCTTAATTACTTAGCAACTCCATGCTAATATCCAGGAGTTACCACTCTAGTAGTTGTCGCAAATGGGTGAAAGATTCCCGCAGCGACGTTAAACTCTATATTCACTCACTCTGGTAGCACTATGATTGTTTTGTGGACCCCAGATCATTACATTGATGCAGAGACATCAGGCACCAAGATTACGAAACATTTCTGACTTCATGCACAAGGTCAAATTTTACATTGAAGATTTGTGAACAAAACTGATGAATGGTTGAGACAACCACTATGATGAATGTTTCCGACAACCATAATGATGAATGTTTCAGACAACCACTATGCTGAATGTTTCCGACAACCATAATGATGAATATTTCAGACAACCACTATGATGAATGTTTCAGACAACCTCTATGATGAATATTTCAGACAACCATTATGAATGTTTCAGATAATCAACCTTAAGTGCCAGGCAGGGAAGAGGTCAGAGTGCAACATGAAGCTGAAGAATTCCGGCAACATTCCGATGGAATTACAGCTGAGTGTCCAGCAGTTCCGCGCTGTGTTCCGTGTGGTGCCCAACAAACTCGTCATCCCTCCAGCCAGCTTCTCAACCATCACTGTGTCGTTTGAACCGAATATTGAGGACACCAAGAACTATAACACGTAAGTGGAATATAGATGTACGTCATTGCTACCGTAACCTTGCCCCTGCTGAATATTAATAACGTGACTTTACGTTGAGTGCTGAATATATTTTAGTGCATCTCTGGTATTGCCTACAGCATGGAGAGGGTTAAGGCAAGACCTAGGTGGTGTTCCATTGACAGTTTTTGACAAGCCAGAACGTCCAGGACATGAATGGAATACGGGACAGGTGTGTCCAGGACGCGTCCAATCTGTCCACGTTCAAGAGGTGGTGTAGAGCATTCAGCAGCAAATTCATGACGTCACAAACACAAACTACAAGAGTATTTGCCTCGGTCCTCTACTTCCCGTGAATGAACTATACGGGCTGCTCCATTCACGGTCTGGACACGTCTGTCCAGAATGTGTCTCTTCGACTGTGAATGGAAGACCACCTTAATTAATTACCAGAGTTTCTCCATTTCCAGGACGCTGGTGATGCACATCGTGCAGGGTGGAACTATGTATGAGCTAGAGGTCAACGGTGAAGTACAGCCGGCTCCTACAGGGACGTTCCTCTTCAGCGACAGATCCTTCGTAGCATTTGGCGGCATCGCTGTCGGACGAGCAAAGTGAGTAGTGCAGCCACCTGGAAGTAGATCGTGGACAGTTGGTAATCTGTCAATGTGTGTTCTACAATGCATTAAGCATATGTTATGTCAGTGGTTCCATAGTGTATTTCATTCAGGGATTGTTGTGTGTTGCAGACAACAGAAGGTGACCATCATGAACAGTGCACCTCACTCCGTCAAACTAAGCGTGGACGTCCGGTCGGAATCCAACTGCTTTCAGGTGGGTCAGGGATAGAACTAGACACTTGCCCGGCAACCCGATTCATTTCTTCTAATGTTATAGGTGTCAAGACATTGTAAAATTGAGAACCACTTTGTCACGTCACCTCACGATAATACAAACATTATTCTTTACTCCTCTGCTAATTTACTCGTCGCAAATGGGTGAAAGATTCCCACGGCAACATTAACCTCCATATTTACTCACTCCCTGGCAATTTACTTTCTTGGAAACAAAACAAGGTAGGCTGCAAAAGACTGAAAATTCTGGAGAGTTCAACAAATATGTACTCACTAGGACATATTCGTATTGGGTATTTATTTCTTAATAATTTTGAACACTATTCCGTTACTGCAGCTGCAGAGTTTTGACGGTAAAGCTACCGAGAAGATCCGTCGCCGTGACGTCATCCTGCAGGCTCAAGAGAAGTGTCCGGTGTTTCTGCTGTACGCCCCCGAGTCTGTCGCCGCCAACAGCGGGAAGCTTGTCATCAAGCCGTACGACATGGGCACCAAGTTCACTGTACGTTACTTGAACATAACACCAGAATTGTTCACAAAGTCAGTGATGCATAGCGTTAAGCAACAGTGTCTACAGGGATACTACAGAAAGTCATTTTGACAACAATTATTTTATAAAATAGCCACATGGTAATTTTATTTTGTTCTTAATTGTTTTTAAAAGCGTTTTCAAGATTATTTCTCTTATTACTTCAGTATCACTTTGTATGGGTGAAATATTCTTGCTGCGACGTGGAACACTAATTAATTCATTCATTATTACTTTGATCGTTAATACATCCCTACATAAACAGATTCAAATCCTGTGTATCAATAACATCATAGATTTCCCCAGCAGTTGTCTTCATCTGGTGTTGTTGTAGATCCCGCTGTCAGGCTACGGAGGACGGAGCGGTATCTCACTAGAGGGCGCTAGTCAATCGGGCGAGGATAACTACTTCGTCAACATCGGCAGGTTCGCTGTCGGCACCAACTGTCGGAATCGAGTGCAAGTGGTAAATGTTGGTCAGAGAGCAGCATTTGTCCAAGCGGCCTCATTTGAAGGTAGGTAGTCATGTCTCTTTTCAAAAGTCTCTCACCTGTATCATGGAGCATATTTGTTTCATCAATCAACCAACCCTAGGGTGACGGAAATTAGCCAGTGACCCAACACTCATGATTATACGAATACCCTAAATTTCATCACGCGACTGTCACCCTAGGGTTGGTCGTGTGATGAAACCAATACGCTCAAGGTGACTGTGTTTCAGCAAGATTTCCTATCTGAAAATATAAACTAAGTAAATCAATAATAAGTATGGTAAACTAAGCTCTGGCCCAGGGTAAGGTTTCTTGCTCAACTTATTCACAAATCCCCATATTAAATTTGAGCTCGATCATGAAATCATACTCAAAAGGTTTCGTAATCTCGGAGCCTGATGCATAATGAGGAGACTATTATATAAAAGCTATCTGAATTCTGAATTTACTTTGTTTGAATACTTCAGTTTTGAATTTCCGGTATTTATTTTCATCTCCAGATCTGCGGTGTTCCAGAACTATGCCAGCTGGCCGGCTGACCGTTGACCCCAATAACTTTGTCCTGCTGGCTGGTCAGAGAAAGGTAACGGTCAGAACATCCAGATAATGTGTCCTACATGTCCTTCAACAAGATTGAGGCCATTAGTTATACATTATACAGGCATAGCAATTTTCTGCGGAAATCTTATCGATTTATTTGTCCAAGGGAGATTTATTTGCCCTGGACATGACTTGGGGCCTGCAACCCAGAGATGGCTGTCAATTATTGTATACATCAACCTCCTCTATTTACCTTGTTCTTCCAGGCTGTGACTATTGCATTCTCTCCAACGACACGAGAAGAACAGATCTGTGCTGAGCGCAAGGAAATCATGGCCGCTATCGTATTCTACTTTGGAGACGAAATCAGTAGACAGAAGTATCGCAGGTAAACAAACTGACCATTTTGTTACTTTTCACATTACGAGTAATAACTTTTACATTCCTGGATTGTCGCGGATGGAGAAAGATTCTTGCTGTGATGATAAGTGATAAATCGCTCGCTCTGGATTCTTGTTCCAATTTAGTAGTATTTTATGTTTTCTTTAATTTTTCAATCATGCATAGTGATGGTCTGATTTAGGTTGAGGTTATTTGCGTATCCTTTCAGGTGTGTCCAGCAACAGCGATTGTGCAAGCCACTGAAGGCCATAGAGAACAACGCCACCAAGAACCTCAACTTCGACGTCCATTTCCTAGACGAGGATCGGCCATCTGTCTTACAGGAAGGTATGAACAGTACTGAGCCAGCAGAATTCATTTGCATTATTGTGAAGACAGATAAACATATTTTGAGATTATTTTTTAATGCATGTTTGAAATTACTTTTTTGTATAGATGTTATTTAAGTTTTGTCTTCCAGGCCGAGGCTTGCTAGACAGTGACGGGGACATTGCTCTGTTCCACAAGGGCATATCGACGGTCACACTGGCGCTGATTGGCGAATGCTCTGCAAACGAGTCCGTTGTCACGCCGCCGAAACGCCGATCACACTCTGTGTCAGATCACCTTGTTCCTCAGACGCTCGGTGTCAGCAAGTCACCGCACACCGAAACACGCACGTAAGTAGCAGTGCAAACCCAGTATGTCTGGCAGTCAAGATATTGACACAAGAAATAAATGCTATTCTGGTTGTTCGTGACAAAATCTTGCTGATGACAACTGGCTGAAGGATTCTAGTAAATTGTGACATTCTAAATGCAATTCCTCCCAGTGTTCACGTTACAAATCAGGAGGAAGATCATGGTTCTCGTCTAGCTACTATCACTGGCACCTCTAAGCAGACCTTGTATCTGATTGCCCATTGTTTTATCAGGGACTACCATATGATGTCGGATGACTCCAAGCTGTCTGTCAGTCCGAGGCAACATGACATGATCACTTCAAAGCGGTTTGACACTATCAGTCCGAAGCGGTTTGACACTATCAGTCCGAAGCGGTTTGACACTATCAGTCGAAAGCAATGTGATACACTCGATTCTAAACGATACGACGAGAAGAGTCCAACTCAGCACGGAAGGAGCCAAGAGGACGACTGGGAGATACAGCCAGACCAACTCGTAATGACACTTCCAACAAGTAAGTCTCCTTCCTTCTCGTGTCAGTGTTACGTCATGTTGGGGGATGAACAGGATTGGAGGTCACTGTCAAGTGGATGGGGACATGTTGGCAAATTATGGGTGGTGATATGGACAGGGTGTGGTAAGTCCTGGTAGGGTGGGTAATGGCATGGAGGTGGGTAATGGCATGGACTGTGGGGGAAGTAGTGGGAGGGTGGGTAATGGCGTGGACAGGGTTGGATAATGGCATGGACAGGGTGGGGTAAGTAGTGGGAGGGTGGGTAATGGCATGGACAGGGTGGGTAATCATATATATGGCATTGATAAGGTAAGTGATAAGTTGACAAGACAGGCATGTAGGGAACCATGATGTGCAAATGTAAGTTTGTTGAATTGAGTTTTAAATATTTAGTTAAATTGCATGTATATTTCAGTATTTATGGTAATTTAAAAACATGTTCTATCATTTTCAGGAGGTGAAGAGATTACATCCAAAAGTTTCCAAATTCTCAACTTTGTGAGGAGAAAGATGAGGTGAGTGTTGGACTGTCTTGTGTCAAATTGTTGTCCTGTGACGCTCTATCTGTTGCGAGTATTTTGTACTGACATATTTACAACAATGCTTTACTGCAGAAGCTGTAATTAATTATTTACCATCCCTTGTTTTCAGTTTTGACTTGAGTTGGCCGGGAAACTCTGTACATATTTCTCCCAAGCATGGTACAGTTGAAGCAAGGTATGTCAAACATGCACTGCATACATTCTCATGCACTGAACACCTCACTTGGGAAGATTTGTAATGGTTCTTTTGATATTAATGATCCCCTTCCCCCAATTTAGCCTGTGTACCATGCCACAAGATGACCTGACCTATGACCTTTGACTTCTGTTATAGGAGTACCACTGAACTGCGAGTGCGACCTCTGACCTCACTGTACGACAATCCCAAGCTGTTGCCATGGAGCGGAACCGTGCAAGTCAACTGTGACAACCAGTCCAAGGTGAGGCTATTCCTCAATATCAAGAAGTTTTCACCCGAAGAACACAACTTGAATATTTTAACCTTTCTTCAAATAATCTATAAAATGTATTGTAAAGTGTCAAAAATAATGTAAGACTATTATGTGTAATTTGAGGAACATTTTAACTCACAATTATATAATCCTATAAAACCTTGAATATAATGTTTCTCAATTTAAAAAGAAATAATATTATAGCATATGATATTCCACACAGATTTTAAAAACAAGAAAAATAAATAGAAAAATAAATTCTGCTTTCAATGCTTCTGCACCATTTTTGTCACATGACTTTCAGCTACTTCGTCTACACATTCGATCAGACATGAGTGGCAGTCGGAGCTCTGACACATCCGCAGCATCATCGCTGGTTGCTCTGACCGTCCCGCCGTCGTCTCCGCCCGTCCACATGGCCCCCGGGTCCCAGGACCCGTGTAACGAGGTCCAGCTCTCCAACACCCACATCACATTCCTCAACACCCGGGTCGGAGAGTGCTGTGGTAACTATTTTTTTCTTTTCGTTTACTTAGCCAGCCATCTCTTATTGCATTATTGTCCCAAGAGCTGTGACAAGGGGAATCCCCTGATTCCATAGTAAATTTAACTTCCATCTGACCCTCTGGCCTCTGACCCTCTGACCTCTGCCCTTTGTTCCTGTACTCTCGTGCATGCGCCGTAACCACTTCCTTTTTTTCCCTGTCATGGCTGGCTAAGTATACTCACGAAAAGAGGAGATAATTAAAATCTCCTTTAAATTTGCATACTTCATACTCATCGAGTGAGTGAATATGGAGTTTAACTCATCGAAATTTGTAATCTGGAGTGCAGATTTAGATGTCCCAGATTTGAGTCTCCATTCTGGAAACTATTTCACAATGATTTATTACAATATTGGTCCCACTCTCGCAGGGTAATATTTCATACATCTTTAATTAACACTGGTGGTGTGAGTGTTTCACAGATGTACATTTCCTCGTGGTGTTTCACAGATGTGTAGTGCTATAACGATGGGTTAGGTACATTATAAATATGCTTATTATTATTAGTAGTAGTAGTATTATTAGTATTATTATTTCCTCATGTTTCACTCGTCGCAAATGGGTGAAAGATTCCCGCAGCGATATTAAACTCCATATTCACTCACTCATGTTTCACAGGATGTACAATGATAAACGAAGGGTTAGGCACATTATAAATATGCTTATTATTATTATTATTATTATTATTTCCTGGTGGTGTTTCAGAGAGTACACTGGAGTTCAGCAACAAGGCCAACACGGACATCCACTGGACAGCCTCATCCTTCGCTCCCGCCTACGTCAAGGTAGGGATAATTCTGGCTCAGTCAATCCAGCCCCAGACTGTTACAGCAATGTGGCTCTTTGTTTCGGCATATGCCGATATCCTGATTTGACTCTGTGATCCTGAAAATTACTGCCTCTTTGTACACTGCTTCAAACGAACTGACCAATTTTCCTCGACATATCAAGCAGCCATAATGCCTGTTGTACATGGGCCTCATAGAGTTGAGTGATGTATATCTACATGCCTACATGTAATGGTACATATACCTACAACTCTTCATGTTTGTTTCAGGGTGTGAACCGGAGCAACGACATATTCCGTGTCAACTATTCCGTGTTCCATTTCACGGACAAGTCCGGACAACTGAAACCCAGCGAGACAGCTAAAGTAGGTCACAATATTTGTTTCCGCAATGGAAACCTTGACCGTGACCCTTCGTTTATCAATGTACTGTAACCATGTTAACCTAATGCAAACATGATTAATAATTTAATTCATGAAATCTATATTCATTCCATATATTATGTCTGTATATGTAGTGCATGATTTCAGTAGAATCGCGGAAGTAGGTGGCAGAGTAGCAAAAGTAAGAGGCAAAAGACCTGCATAAATCATACTTTCATCTACAAAGTTGTATTGACAGTAGACGGCAAAATTATGGAAATAGATGGACAATTTTCCGGTCGCTGGCACCTATTGAAACCACTGCTATGTTGTATCAGCTATAACTACAGCCACAAATACAGCCACAACTGCAGCCACAACTGTAGCCACCTATGTGCATGTTTCAGGTCCCAGTGGTGTTCTTCCCACAGTCCACTGGTACGTTCACTCAGTACTGGGACATCAAGTGTAAAATCAAGTCTACTTCGACCGCCAGCTCCATCACGTTCAAGGTCCACCTGACGGGCGAGGTACGTTTACAATTGTGCCTCTGTAAAGCCATGGTATCCATGAGGAGCTTCTCTATTTTTTATTTTTTCCATGAGTACTTCATAGTTGGTCTGGTAACTATTCTTTGGTGCAGAACATATTCTGTAAAAGAGGAGTGTTAATTGTACTTTATTGTTACTGAGGACCAGCCACGTCTTGAGGGTTTTACTGTACTTTTTGGGGGGTTTGAATTGGGGTAAACCTGCGAGCAGTCGGCTGGTACTGACAAGACCAAGGATGATACGCGCATTGCCACTGCATCCTATCAATATCGTGTCAAAAAGGTAACTTTCGCGAACATTGATGCCGGGCCCCCAGGGCGGAATTTGAACCTGGAACATTTAGCTGCGAAGTCCAACGTTCTACCACTGCGCTACATCCCGCCCCTGTTACAGTAATACCTAGGTCCAGGCTCTCATCCCAGTATAAGCAGACCACAATATTACTGAAATACTGTGTGAAATACCTGAAATCAATCCCTATGTCAAGTAAAGAATTCAGATATTTCAGCTATTAATGGTGGCAATGATTTCCTCAGGGGGTTGAAGTGTCCAAAGATGCGCATCCTGAAAGACCTGCTCCCTCTCGTCCTAATCCAACTGCTGAAACATCTACCAAGAAGAACAGAGTCAGGTACGTCCTTTAACCCTTTCCATCCTAGATGCAACCGGAGATACCCTAGTGAGTGAGTGAGTGAATATGGAGTTTTAACGTCGCTGCGGGAATCTTTCACCCATTTGCGACGAGAGATAGCCTAGAGGTGTGGCTAGGCCTAACCCAGCAGGTTGAACCATTTACCCATTTACCCATATAGTGCTGTTGATATCATGTGACATGGTTGAAACAATTAAATGCAGCCAATCATTAATAGTATCTGTTCCCAAGCTATTCTGTTCAATCTCTTTCATGTTTACCCAAGATATGCTGTTCCCCAAATATTCCATTCCCAAGAGATTATTGTTCCTCCATTCCATGTTCCCAAAATATTCTGATATTCAAATTGCGGATATTCCAGTGGAGGAAGGCCCATCCAGATTCTACACTCTGCAGTCCAGGTGCATTGTCGGTCTGGACAGAAGCAGTCCATCAAGGTGCAGTTCCAGAACACACTGGAGGAGTCACGCCAGGTCGGTACAGGACAGTGTGACCTAGGTCACGTGATCTCACTCTCTTTACTCGCTACGATCCCTTGCCATCAATCCCCTCGTTTCTGTGACATTGCGAGGTTACAAAACTTTCTGAGTATGATTTCATGCTCAAGCTAAAAATGTACATGACATTTTATGAACGAAATTCTTGAGTTGAGCACAAATTTGTACTAAAAAAAAGTTTTGTAATCTCTGGGCCAGTGTTCTATAGTTTGCACTTATAGTCCATTCAGATTTGTCCTAAAGTTTATAACTACAGTATACCTCACATATACCGGCCTCGGTTAAACTGAATCTGAAGTTCCGGTCCTGTCTAACGCTAATTACAGCATATGCATATAACGGACTTCGCATATAACGGGGGGAAATAGCCGGTCCCAATGAGTCTGTTATATGCGAGGTGTACTGTACCTACTTGCTGATTACATCTTCTCATTGTCATCGTGACTCCTATGATCAGTTGCCATGTAGCTTGCAGTAGATACGGGGAAAGAACTCAATTTTGCCAGTCGGTTTTACCAACTCGTTTAATAATAGTATTAAATGACCACTCATGTTAGATCCTCTATATCTCCACTTTACCAAATACTGAGTAAATCGCATTTGAAAGTTTGGGAAGCAACTTGTAAATATAGAGAAACTCACTTTTTTTTTATTGAATACATGTATCTTCAAAAGTATGTATTTGATTAACATACTCTTTTTTTGTTGTTAAGGGTTTGCAAATGGGTGATGTTCAATATGACTAAAACTCATTTTCACACTAATTGGGAGTAGGTGTGCAACGATTCACCGGTGCACTGGTGCATCGCGATACAAAGTTTGACGATTCGCGTATCGTATCGCGAGGCTATGTATCGCTACACAACGATACAGCCA
>JAUTBV010147287.1:0-10891 GCA_032361325.1 Lepetodrilus fucensis | reverse complement strand
GGGTCAAACGATATCTACAGTACTGACATCACAATGGTAGAACAATCAAATAAACCACTAAATGGGTCAAACGATATTTGAAAGCGATATCTACTGCGAAAACACAGTATTGGGTGATATATATTGTTTTATCAAATGTTTTATATATAAAAACAATATATATAATAGGTTTAAGAGGTGACATTTTATGTTGGATTTGAAAGAGCAGAACGTTGTTTTGAGCTGGGTTGTGAGAGGTAAATCATTTCACAATCTGGGTGTGTTAGAACAGAAATAAATGTGCCATATCCAGATTATGCTGGACATTCTAGATGATTGTGCTGCTAAGTTATAATGCATATTACATATAACTAATTGGTCTTCCAACACAGCAAGCATGACATGGAAGTATAACGTATAATACACATTGAAGTATAACGTATAATACACATTGAAGTATAACGTATAATACACATTGAAGTATAATAACGGTACTGAAACGCTATATATATATCCTATGTCAACAAATTTCATTGGTGAGACATTGATAGTTAAATTGATGATGGTCTACGCCTTGGTCACTTGTCCGACTTCAAAGAGCTTTGTGCTATAATTATTGAACATCCATAGACGGCCTAGTTTTAATTGTGCTGGCCAACCGTTATTTCTATTTATGGGAGAAGTCGGAGATTTGATGGAGATACTCTAACCTTTCCGTTGAGCTCGCTGATCTCAGAAGTACCCGGTTTATTATCCGCGGAAGACATTGCGCATAGGTAGCAATTGTTACCACGGATAGCGTTTATCACCAATCGAAACTTTAGCATTGACGATTGCAACACGATCTTAATCGTGAAAATCAAGTATGTGATAACGATGTGAACATCTGTCACGGATGGAATGGTATACATGCAACTTTAGAAGTCAGACTTGAACATTCCGCATTTATAGAAGGATTATCTTGGATGATGTTTCAAATTAAAGTCATGATATATCCACTGAACGCCAGAGTTCACCGCGGTTCATCAGTGATAGTTCTCTGTGGAGAACCTGGGGTAAGGTTTCTTCGGCAACAGCTCTCCAAGTGAAGTCCTTGTCTATGACATTGCTCCGTATACATCGACGCACGCGACCATTGTTATAACTGATTGTCCGTGTTACCTGATACCGTTCGTGAACATGGATTGAAAACAATGGAAAGTGACAGGAGGGGCATACCAGTTGACCATGAGTTTGGCCACTGCAGTCACTTTACGCCACATTGTCTATCCGGAGATCGGGTTTCTCGACCAGATGGACATTTGCGCTCTGTCAGGTGGAACGAAGCGGGCTAGAAGGAATACGGGGGGCCTGATCTGGCATAAGCAAACAGGGACGAACAGTCAAGCGTGGCAGGCAATTTACACAAAAGTCACGCGTCCCGTGTGCGAGCTTTGCTGGCTTAAGATGTGAAGGTGAAGAGAAAAAGAAGTTGGATAGATCGTTTCACAGCTTCAAACAATCCGATCATTTCGAAAATTAAGTCCCAGTTTTGTGGCCTTTTTAACCCCACACAATTTAGAACTAATATTTAGTCATGGGATCATCGTTAAGGATTTTTAAAATTATATTTTATGATTATACATTTGCAACACTAGCAATCCTCTGTGACTCTGTGATACCGTGTGTGTGTGTGTGTGTGTGTGTGTGTGTGTGTGTGTGTTGTGTGTGTGTGTGTGTGAATGTGAGAGAGAGAGCGCGCGTGCGTGTGTTTGGGTGTATTCGAGCGCATGCAATCTCAGAAAATACCTTAATTTTAAGCAGAACATATTTCTGATTTTCTGAATGACTTGATTAAGGAATATTGATAATAGTTCATGTTATTATCGTCGAATAGTGGGATACAGCCTCACACAGTCAGAACCAGTCGATATATTACATGGTTCAGTTCAGTCGCATTTTTATTCTGCAAGCAAAAGTCAAAAACCCATTTTTGCTGGAAGTACGGAAAGCCAAGATGCAATGCAGAGGTGAAGAACAGACTAAGAGGTCCCCCATTATATTCGAAACGACGCTATGTTTCCTCACTCTATCACCGTCATTCATGCCAGTTCATAGTACCAGGTTATTGTCAAATAAATCAACTAATAGATTTCTCCTTTGTCAAATCAAAATGACAGAATTTTCTGTAACAAATGCTCGCGTATGAAAGGTCGAATATGGCAGGCCTATTAATGGTAGAACCCAGGCTTTGTGTATTAATACCTTAGGCAGACAGGCTAATTAAGAATTGTATTAATTTCTTCTCACAGAAAGTTAAGACCCACGGTACCGTATGCGGAAATGGTTACGAGAAAGATAAAATATTTGTAGGGACCACTATGTTATTGTTGGCTTAATAGCATATTTTCCGCTTCTTTTGCAGCGAGTCCTGACTGTGAATATTTTAGCCACACTCCGACAAGTGGAGAGACATCAAACTCGCCCAGAACAAGAACAGCGCAAACTGTTGTTTTATCATCAATAGTCGTTATGGGTGAAGCTTAGAATATTTGATAAATTAGCTATTTTTGAAAGTGTCTTGCATAAATTATTTTATTATAATATTTCTATCACTCACATTTCTCTCTCTCTCTCTCTCTCTCTCTCTCTCTCTCTCTCTCTTCTCTCTCTCATAATATCTACGATCTTTCTCTCTCTTTCTCTCTCTCTTTCTCTTTCTCTCTCTTTCTCTCCATCTCTCTCTCTCTCTCTCTCTCTCTTTCTCTCTCTCCCTACCTCCCTCTCTCTTTGTGTATTAATTGTGTGATTACCTAGCATGATAGAATATGCTCCTAAATTGCATCCATGCTAATACATGTCCTCGTAGTAGATACATAATATCAACCATTAAAGTTAGAACTGCAGAATGGATAGTTGATTTCACCAGCACGTTGTCAATATACTTATATAATAAAATATAATAATAATAACTATGTGAACATGTATATTGCGCCAAATGTCATGCTTCAGAAGCATGCTCATAGCGCTACATATTGTATATGTATAAACTAAAACAATAACTAGTTGGTTTGTATGCTGTAATGGTATTACATTCTTTATAGCTATTTTCATAGTATATTGCCGGCTATTCGATTCCGCTAAAAAAACATCTGTAGATATATTATTCTGAATAATGTACGAAGGGAGAGAACTCTGTTTAAGGTATGCTATCTATATGGAGCATGTACATTTCGATAGTGTACGAAATCCAATCCGGTTCCATGTGCGAGAAATGGATTTGATATGTTTTGTACGGTTATCACCTTTCTGCAGTATCAGCATTGGCTGGGGGTACATTACCGTAACATAGCAGCCGGGTTCCTTTCCCACTATTAGCATTAGCATTATACGTCATTAAATCTAACATGGCTCACTGTTCATTTGGTATCAGTAGATTCATAATTCCTACATACAGAATGATTAGCTAAGAGCTCATGTAGTTGAAACTTTTAGAAAACTGTGATGGTAACTGTTATCTAAGAGTATTATTAGCATATTTGATGGTAAAATGTTTCCAAAAGTATTATTAGCAACTTGTTTTTGCAACTTGGATCGTAACTTTTAGCTAAAAGTACTATTAGCAACTTTTATAGTAACTGTTGGCGAATTTTTATACTTTTAATAAATACGGGCCCAGGCCCCGAGATTACGAAACATTTTGAGAAAGATTTCATGCTCAAGCTCAAATTTTATATGGAGATTTGTGAACAAAACTTTCAGTTTAGCATGAAATCGTTCTCAAATAAAGTTTCGTAATCTAAATCTCTGAGCCTGAACAGTTTTGAACTGGTTGTATGGATAAATAAAATATTACAGTTATTGGTAAAATTGTTACGTGTTGTTGTTTTATTGAAAGTGATCTTAGAGAAAATGCTGGCCTACTAAAATTATAGGATGAAGAGGGTAAGTTCAGGGGATGCAACGGTTTTCCTCCAGCGTTGTAGTGCATATCGTATAGTGCATTATAGCATATAGTGCATAGAGTGTATAGAAGACACGACATCAAGGATGTGTTGACAGTTTATTGTCTATCTATGAAGACGAGGTGATCTACTGCTTCCAGACAATCTAGCGACCACCGGTACTCTATAAGCAATCAAACTCTGGTGAACTCGAATCCTCAGGTCAAAGTTCAAATTTAAACACACCTTACGTGCTATAAAACGATTTAATCACAAATCGCAATGATCGACGGCCTATTAACAATTTATGGAAGGGTAGAACTGAATATAAAATGGCATTTTACGGGTATTCAACGGCTAACCCACGAGTATGCGCACTTAGCTGATCATTGGTGGAAACTTCATGCGCATGCGCACGACACGAAAATGGTAATGCTGATGGAAGTGACATAATGTTGCATGTACTTACATATGGAATATTGCATGCAAGTGTATGTTGAATTTTAAAGACCTCTGAAATTGATTTATTGGTTTCGGTTACTTTGAAGACAAATTGTATCCAGTGGTTTAAGTGTCATTGAAATATACCCACTTAATTTGGAACTATTGTATACAGATAAAGCTAGTTTATCGTTTGCCATAATTAGAGGAAATAGTCACCATGCTACCTACATGTACACGAAGATACCGTACTAAGAATGTGCACAAATTAATCACAATTGATTTATTTTTTTAAAACCTGCGCCCAATTTATTGGACATTTTGTAAAACTAGTATTTACTTGCACATGAAGTTCTTAAGAGAGTGTAATATAATAAATTCATAATCTTATTGCCATCAGTCGAAGGTTTCCGATTATTGGGTTAATTTTTCCTTATGTCACCGACAGTTTAATAGCGCAGTCTCGCGAGAATCCCGCGAGACAACTACAGGAAGGTAAATGGTGATGGCTGCCCGAGGTTAAACTTCAGGGTCATATCAACACCAAAGTGGCTTCAAAATTCGATTACAACGTTTCGGGGCCTATCCGTCATTGCTGAATATTCATGAAGCTGTCTTTCATTTTCTTGAACAATGATACAATGTGTCTTCATTTGAAATATTCTTGACATATTTTCGCTCTCGGAATAAGCACAGCCATTTCAAGTTTGCATACAGAACATAATTTCACCACAAGGGTGAAAAATGGGCGAATTGTCGCAGAGATAATCGAATTGTAACTTTGAGAGAGCAACGAAGTTTACAATCCCCAGTTTTCCGTATTATTCACTTGAGATTAAATGATGTATGAACGTGTCAGGTATTTAACGGAAAATGTACATAGATAATTAAAGATTCCGAGTTTGCTCCATTCTTTCCGGAATGATTAATATGGTCATTAGCACTAGATTGGTTATCGCGATTCTACAGCTTAAATCGCGGTATTTTGACATTGATCATGAGTGATCCATATCCGTATTAAAGATATACTTAACAAAATAAATTAAGGGCCTGCTGGCATTTTGTATGGAAGCTTACTACCAAATTTCGGAACTCATTTTTAGGAATCTGATAGTATTATTCTTCCAATGGCAATATGTCTGCAAGTTCGTGAAGAGTACCTGGAGCCTGTACTGTAGACCTTTAGAAATTCTTCGTTCGTAAATAAACTAAAGCTAAATTCCCTTGATTAGTCTGTTTTAGTATATTTAAAGTGTGGTACCATCACCATATTATTATGCTGTCAAGCAAAGCAACTATCAATGACTTATATAAAAATGTAAATTAAAAATAAGTTAAATAAATATGTATACCTATATATAATGCTATAGCAGGTGTACTGTATATTAGTCTAATCTTTCATTCAATATACATTAGTGCTCACATCTTAAAGCATGTCATGATGGTTTCATTATCAAATTATCATCCGTTCAAATATACAATGAAACTACCTTATTCAACTCTATAAATATGCCATATCAGCAGAAGGAATTCTAGTAATATTAAAATACACACACAAAAAAGTTACTTCTATCTGCTAACAAAACAGTAAGGTTTATGTTCGGGTGGGAAAATTAGAAGTTATCTTTGACCATAAAATATGTCAGACTAGTCTAAAATCTACCATGTACACTGACATGTGCAAAGCAAGAAGATATTTTAGAACCAGGGCGATGAAAGTCCAGCTTGTGTGAGTGACATGCAACGACGGTGTATGTAGACCTGCCAGCACATTAACACTGAAGCGAACAATAGCACTGGATTAATTATGAATATTTCATTCATGTTATTTCATATTTACATACATCTGAACTGTTTTAATGTAGTATTACTTGTTGAATGACATGCTGGAATTCCTAATGTTTTAAAACAAAAGTGAAAAGTTACTGAGGACAATTAGCGGAACGTCGTGCATATTGGTCTTTGGGCGTTCCTTTTATTCCGTCTGGGTATCTTTATCGAATAGTTCATCTTCTCCCAGACTTGTCGCGTACTAACAAATTGGACCTTGATAAATGGACAACGGTCTTCCCCCAACCATAAATAAAAACGAAGGTCTATTAAACTGCCATCATTATCAGATTACTAGTCCCAAGACAATTGTGTAAAGTTTGAGAAATCGGCACTTGTCTTCGAGGATGATGAACAAGAAAGTTAGATATTATTTACATAACTTCGGGTGAACGGTCTTTATACTTGCCTGACATTAAACACATCCATGTGCGCATGCGCAGTGCCGGACAACGGTTAGCAATTTGCCAAAATGGACGTAAACCATATGTGAAGTAATCGTATCTGCCCGAGAACATTAAGATTGGATCAAACAAAGACGTGGTCCAATGCAGCAGATGATGTCAACGATTAACAATCGCTTCCACCCTTCGCTATTCTGGCTTCTCGGTAGAATGGGATTAGGCATAATACTAGCGCCTAGGCAATCACATTCTCATTTGCATTCTGTACGATTTAAATAAAAAATAAACGAGTGTTTTAGCTATTAATCTGTCAGGTGTACACGTAATCACGTAAAATAGTTTGCTATTTGGTCTATGATGTGTTAGATATGTTCTTGTTTAACCTGCGGCGGTAAATACATAATAAAAACCATTAAAAATAACTTTTCCATATAGTAAATTCATAAATGTATTTAGGAATAAATATTTCAATATATTTATATTTTATCTGAATATATATCTTAATGCAAATATATAATAATAAGGAATCTCAGCAATACAGTACATTCATGTGACATGAGAATTGATATTTAGCAATACTCTAGTGTTCGTTGGAAAGATTTGCTAACGATTATAAACTTTTTAACTAAGTCTCTATACTACGACAGAATGTGGAGACGCTGTTCTTGGCGTCAAGTAGGGGAGATCATTTCCTTGGAGTGGAGCAGACCCGCTGTAGTGTACCCTCCCGGTTCAAATCAATCCATCACTCTAATTGTGTCCCATTTTTGTGGTTCACGTTGAAGAGCTTTCGATCAGATCTAATATGCAAACAAATATAACTTCAGAAATAAATGTTCTATAAGACATATCGTGTACGTTTGCTTCAATTATAAAGATAACATGTTTAGAACTGTCCATAAAATGACTTGAAGTTGAACTTTGGATACAGAGTATATTGGTAAAAATCTACACGTCCATATTAGTCCTGAAGAAAGACGATAGAAATGGTTACTCTTAAGGTATATGTATGGCTGCATTAATTTGATATTTGCTGAACATTGACTATATGATAGTACTAGTATTGGAAAAATCAGTATAAGAAACGGGTCTACTTTACATGCAATATATCCACAAATCCTGTCGCTCGTTATCAAACGCGGACATCAGTAAATGGGAGTATCCCTTTAATTCTTGAATAAACTGATGACAAGTTGCGGCACTTAGGGCGGGTGGCTACCCCGATGATCGGTAAGGATCACTTTCTACTCCTAATGGACGAAATCACCAGAGTATGTTTGCTTCGTAAACACCGGAACAATGGCCGTCATTGAGTGCGACTGCGCAGAACCGCCGTGCTCTGTTTGGAACATGGAGGCTTAAAATCTCGGGGTCGAAAACGTGGGCAACCCGCTTTGTGTGCATACGTAGTCTAGTGGAAGAGGCGTCGGGCAAAGTTTTATAAACCAATTTAAACCAGGTATTAATTTCTGCAAAAATGGAGGGATAATTACCCCAATACAATGCAGATTATACCTGATAGGGTTCCTATCTAAGGACTGCGGCTCCTTTGCTGATATTAATACTTCCTGAAGCCTCTGATATCTTACCCAGGACAGTACCTAGACAGGCTTTGGGCGAAATTCCGTGAAAACTGCTAAATATGAGTATACTTAATGGTAGGATGAACTACTATATAGGATAATGTGTTAGTATGGATAGAGTGCGTCCGTCTACCATTGATACGGAGAGGAAGATCATGATCTTAACTCTGTCCATGCTGGAAGCAACCAGAGATGCCTTAGAGCAATGCATGTGCCTAATCCAGCAGGGGGAGGGTTAAGAGATGAATTTTAAATTTGTTAAATAAGGTTTATGCACATTTAAAGTATAAAAGTTCAGTCAGCGGTAATTCTCAAAAAGCTAAATGTGTTAATTCGCTTGGACTGATATTTTCAGGATTGTGTATGAACAGAAGAACATCTTAGGTGGATCCGATGCCTAATCATAAATACTAAATATATGAGAAATATATGGAAAATATGCAAGTGTTCTACGACCTAGTGATATGATTCATGTTGTTCCAGATCATATAATATACATAAATTGCCCGTATTTCGTCATGAAAAAGTGCTCTTAATTTGCTATAAGGCGTATAGAGAAGGCAACAATGTGGTCTAACATAGCATTAAATTTGCATGTAATAAGAAATGATGTATTTTGTGCATCTATTCCTATGTTATTGACTTAAATTGGACAGTGATAGCCCTTGTATTGCCCTGCGGTTCTGCTAAATCATATTATGAAGCCATTGCATCAGGCCATTGTCGTAATCGTATAAATCATGTTTCCGTATATTTTATTAACCTTAAGAGATTTGTTTTTGAAAAAAATAATTCCGAATTCCAAAATACAAACTTAAAGTTAACATAGTTTTACCGGTCCTCTCAGTACGCAAAGGTTGGGCATACCACTACGGTACTTTACATTAGTATACTGTTTATTCTCTGAAAAGGGCCATGAGGATTATTTATATTATTCTTATCCACCCCTGTCTCCCGAGACTAACGGAGAGCGTTCTCGATGATACCCTTGTACAGTATAACCAACACAAGGGTCAAATTGGTATTCATATGATATGTCAAGCGTCGTGATATGTGACGCATTGCATGTGGAACTCGTGGCGTAAATACACGACTTGTAACACAGGAGCCTCACTTTACGATTGCTCGTTCTTCCTTTCCGGAGGCGATAACCCGTAGTGAAGAAGGTGGCAGTTAATACTGAGCATCATGAATATAAATTTCATCTGTAACATTTATCACCGCGGATCATAGTTATGTTTTCACGTGATATAGATATCATTCACGAAACCATTCATCATTAAATAGTGTTAATATCCATTGTTCGCTGACAATACTTGACTAGTCTTTCATACAAAGAAAATTCGCAGGAAATGTTAAATATAAAAGTCAGTTGGTCAGTGGACGAGTGAATACCTTAATTTGATATATTCATATGACTACATGTCAATCCCCTCTCATGATTTAAGTATATTATTGTATTGTTAAATGTCTTGTGTGTACTTTTGTTCATGAGAATAAATATTGTTTAAATCCAAAGAAAATATGATTACATTTCAGACTCTTCGATCCACAGTTTTCTGTTAATTTTGGGATAGAGAAAGTGAATTATTTGTTTGGATGCATGTGATTGTTTTTAGAATTCCATTTTGAGCATAGGTGGGGCCGATTCTAAGTAATGCACATTAAAATTTACAGCAACATTAAAATTGATGATATTAATTGCCATAGTATTTTGAAGTTATTTTTGTTCGCCAGATGAATTGCTATGCAAAATCGTTATGTACCGCGGCTAATATGGAACCTTTATACTTCACCATTGTCCGCTGATTGTGTACGTTCCGCTTCTGCGCGTGCCGGAAATGTTGTGCTACGACTTCCGGTCTTGGCATTCCCTCGACTAGTGTCGTCCCCAGTCGCGTCACAAAACCCCTTTAGTTCGTGACTAGGACGCTGATTCCCTTCCCCCTTTTCCGTCACAAGGATATCGAAACAGCCGAAGATGCGAAATCCAAGAGGACATCGTGTCCTGGAGATTCAATTTGAACGTGCGCTGTTGATGGAACCAGTTGCCTTGAACGACCTTGGCGTAGGTCAACCGGAAGTCGTCTGCTGAGTGAAAGGAGGGACGGATCACGGTGGCTGGGTAGTGGCAAGACACGACGTATTTCACTACGACCTGTCGTGAGATACAATCAAGACACTGGACAGCGTTAACGTGTTGGTATCCTGAATTTTGACGTGCAAAGACTAGTAGTCCTGAATGTGACAACACTGTAGACGATAGTGATATCTGTGTCTGGAAATACACTGATGAAATATGCATATATCGTATTACAAATTATTTCACACGATCATATTGATTGATTATTTATATACTTTAATAATTGCTAGTGGATTTTGGGTTATTCACGATAACGTATCACGTTGATTAGTCTTCATTGATAAATACTTGAAAACTTAAAGAGAAATCCAGTAGACAGATACATGAAAGAGTCAATAATATATTCGTAATTATGAATCATAATTCCTGGACTACCAATCATGTCATTACAAAGGACATTAATTACTAAAGCGATCAATGCTATATGTTTTATTAGCCTACACAATACTAGTACATGTATTAGTAGGAGTAGTAGTAGTAGTAGTAGTAGTAGTGGTAGTAGTAGTAGTAGTGGTAGTAGTAGTAGTGGTAGTAGTAGTGGTAGTAGTAGTAGTAGTAGTAGTAGTAGTAATTGTAGTAGTAGTAGTA